>SWBJ01000225.1:0-82227 GCA_024195555.1 Aureobasidium sp. EXF-12298 | reverse complement strand
TCGAGGTCCTTGTCGCTGAAGGACACACGAGGGGGGTTGGTTTCCGACATGTTGCTGATGCTGCACTGGCAGACCGCGGTCGATGGGTGAAGGAGTGGGGGTCGGTCGACTGGGTGAGCACCTGCGTGAGCGGAAGAAGAAAGTGAGAAATGGGGACGGACGAGCTCTTTTGAAGGAAGGCCGACGAGCGTGCGATAGTATTTTCCGTGGCCGAATCTGCCGTTCTGGCGGCCTGTGCGTCAGCTTGCACTTGCAATTCGCTGGGTGGGCTGGCCGGCGTGCCTCAGTGAAGGCAATTTGGCGACTCACTGAAGCGTTGGCCTGCGTTGCTTTGGTGAGGCATTTTTTGGCCCGAACATCAACACAACTGACCAAGGGCCAGAGAGCCCCAAGCGTCGCTCGCTCCAACAAGCTCCACCCCAAAGCCAGGCCGATCGTAGCGCACCGACGTAATCCCACCCAGCCGTGCTAACCGGACCCTCGCTAGCTGTGCGACTGGCCCGCCTTACGCCAAAACATCTCTAAAGTGCTTCCAATACCGTTGGCCTTTGCCCCAAGCGGTAACGGTGCCCGCTGTGCCTGTCAAATTGTTGCAATTTGCAAACAGCCTGCCTCGAACTTGCGCGCTGCCGGCGTGCTGCCCGTCCACGACCAGAGCACACGACATGCTACCTAGTTGCGCCGTCAGGATGCCTCACTCATCATCGCAGCTGTCGCCTATCGCATTCTGTGCATATTCCGTGTCGTAATGATGCCGCTGCCACTCCCCAACCTCGCCAGCTCTCTACCATTGTGATTCGCTGTCAGCCTGCCGTCGCTAGCCATCTTGCATGCAACTCCTAGTAAAACAAAGTTGCTGTCCCCTGCTCTGCGACCATCATGACGTCCCCACCGAAAAAGCAGTTCGTCGGCGGTTGTTCCCCCAATTTGCTTCTCTGCGCTTCTGCTCTGCTTCTTTGGGGTAAATAATACCAGTCAGTCATTCACCCGTTTATCGAACGGCCATCAAATCGTTGGCTCATATTGCCTATCTACACATCTCTGACCTCCAGGAGGTCATGACAGCACCACACCTGGCTCGCCTTATGCTGGGCCACGTTTCTGTCACGCTTCTTCGTCTTGCCACTGACCGCTCTCCGAGCAGCAATTTTGATAGTCGCAACTGGTAAGCTAGAACATCTCTCACACTTTTACCATCGTGGTTGGAGTGTCGAAGTGTATCCCCGGGTGCTCCCGCAGGTACGGAAATTAGCTTTTCTCGCAACCAAACCCAGGGTGCCATGACAACCGCCGGCACGTCCTGCAAGTGCCCTTCTTCCTCCAGCCTTTGCGTGGTCCGACAAGACTGGGCCCCCAACATATTCAGACGCTAGCACTTCTTTGAAACACATCTCTCGAACAGCGAACAGCTTCAAACTCTCTTCCCTGCCATCGCATGCCACTGATGCCAGCCATGTGTTGGGAGCTGAGAGCCTAGCCGAGTCTGCACTGTGTGCCAAATTCACAACATTCGATCCTCGTTCTTCGTTCTTCGTTGGCCGTTGTCAAACACCTGCGACGGTGCTTCCCATACGCCCAAGGCTGTTATTCCCAAGTATTGTCTGTTCGCCGTCCATGCCCGGCCAAAGCCTTTTTCGTCATTGTATTGTAGTACTCTTGGCCGCGGTTATCCTCCGCTCGTGTCTTGTCTTGGTAAAGCAGCAAAAAATGTCGCACATGGCCGCACCATTTTTCCTGCCACCTGTCGGCTTTCGGCATCGTCAGGAACGATGTGTATGCCGGCTTTCGTGCAAAGTTCGCCTGCTAGTCGGGTGCGATGGGCCCTTCTTTTCCACCAAACCCTTCTTCGGCTTCCTTCTCAAGTCTTCCAACGGGCCGAATGCATCATCCAACCAATCATGTACGACCAGTAGGAAATCTCGACCTCACCTCCCTACAGAGCCCCTTCGAGGCTTGATCTTGCTATCTGCACCGAGTCAGACGTTCCAACGTCCATCCTGCCAATTGCTTGACTTGTCCGACCATATTGTTATCCAGCACACCGTCTTCTAGCATGTTGAAAGGCGATTTGTGATTGTTTGATAGAGCGTCAACTGAAGCAGCAGAGACGCAATTTCCAACGTCTGCACAGACTATTCACATGGCACCTGCGTATCATCAACGTCCACCATAGTCTTATCCCAATACGTGACGGGTAATTCAAACACTCAGATTCAACATGGAACTCTCTACTCCACGCCCGTTCGTTAGGAGTGATAACCAGAGATGACTGGTATCACGATGGTATAGTCTGACGTTGGCAGACTCATGACTTTTTGCCCCTGGACGCTTCTCCTGGAGATCTGGGTTGACAGGTGGATGCTTCCACGGGGGTTCCAAGTGGAGTCTCTCATCAAACAGTTCGTCAATCGAGAAGAAGATCGTCGAAAGCCTGAATCGCATCGCAACGGACTGAACATGCTCTAGAGTCTCGTGTTTGTTTACCGCTTCTCTGGAAAGCTCATATCATATGACGTCTTTACCGATCGCATTCTCCTGGACTTTCTCCATGTTCTTGTCTGGGGTCGGGGCCAGGACTCGCTCACCGTCTTTGGTTGAAATAAGATTAACAACTGCCAAGGGGAGACGCCTACGGTGCACGATTTCATTATACCAGTCAAAGGACACGCGAGCCATAGCAGCCAGAGCAACGATGTTTTTGTTTACTCATAGATTCAAAACACAACAATGTGAGCACGTTGGTAGTCCCCATGGGTTAGAGGTTTGATGTGCATGTGAAGTTCCTTGAACCTTCTTCTCCAACATCCGCCTCAAGTGGAACACATATAAAGACCTCTTCCCTTCTCATTCATGCATGGTAGATACATGAATACTGTTCACCTCCTTACTACACATCTTGCATCCAGTTATACCCCGCTCCCCATGATGATCTCCTTGCGCACTGCTGTCGTTCATTACGGTTATGCTCAGGCTGAAAACGTGCACCTGTCATGAACCATGGCATATACTATTAATCATACCTGGGCGTATTAATCCACCTCCACAATGCCGCAATCACAATCTCCGCACCACATTCACCATTCTCTCCACAAGAACGTAGTCACAATCTCATCTTGACATTGACAATGCCCTGTCGTGATCTTTCATTATCTGCTGCGCTCATGACCCTGACGAGCAACCATGAGCTCCACTCCGGTACCTGACTAACCAATGCTTAAAATCTGCCGCCGTCCTGCCGCTGTCATATATTTCACACGTGCATGACACTACTGAGCGCTCTCGTGTTTGATATATGACTATCGATTTACAACTAGCTGTACCTGCATAAGGCGCTTACACCCATTAATCGCCATGTCCGATGGCGCCCTTAGCCAACCGCCGATTTCACATCAAGCAATGGTTGATTTGAAGCGAAGAATAGGATGAAACTGCGTCATACCGAAGTTCTCAAGACGAGCACGAACACAATCCTTCTGAAGAGGCCCGACCATAACCTGGAGTCGTCCCCGTATATCCAATAGTGCGCTCAAACAAGTCTGGTTTGAAAATCGGCGAGTTTGCCCGTGCTTGTCCGATCAAGATGGGTCTGAAGGATGCGGACATTTTGTGGTTTGTTTCTTGGTTCTTCTCAGCGCTTTCCTATCGATCGCCGCTCATCGCCAGCCACCAAATTGGCATCAACAGAAATCGACCAACAATTGACAACAAGTCCTTCGCTTGGCTTCCATCACCCACTTATATCACTCTACTGAAAACTCAACTATTCTTGAGCACCAAGCAGAGACTATTGAACTGATTAGCCGCGACAAGCGATAGACCCGCCGGTCCAACACCGGGATTAAACGACAGCGTTAGCTGTCTTTGTTTTTGCTTTCGCAAGAAACTGCCAGCATCGGAAGGAGCGGGACTTGCGGCATCAACAACCACTCGACACGCTGAACTTTCGGCCATACCATGGACATAGGAAGAACGAGCACACGGTGTCACCGATAACAAGTATAATTGCCTCAGATCCAGCCAGTCCTCTCATTTCTTGCCACTTCAAAACTCGGAGCTCGGTCGGCTGCTTGCCATGTTTTCGTACTGCCGAAAGTCACCGAGAATTCACCCGTTTGTCTTATCAGGCTCAAGATGCTTGATGAGAGCCTCAAAAAACTTTGGAGGCCCATTTCTGGAAACATGTCCCTTTGGAACACCGAGATTTTGCCCTGGTGAGATAAGCAGGTGTGGTTGAACCCTTCATTTACTTGTTGCTGTTGTTGTGTTTACTAGTATACCATAAACACAACATCTAATATCCGCTTATCCCGGTCGTTGAAAGTGTCGCTCGCAATGCAAATAGGTCATCCATGCGACTTGATTGTTCGTCCATAAAGCGTCCGAACTCAACTGTCTCCAGCAACTTACTACAACGACCACGGCGACCGGAGCCATTGAGCAGCCGCTCCGGTTCTGGATGTCCGGCCTGCTCGGCCCAAAAATCATTTGGGGAGAGTTCAACCATGAGCGTGATATATGGTCTTTCAGGCAGAAACAACAGGCAATTTTGCTCAAGAATTGTAACCTTGAGTTGCTCCTTCCCTACCTCAAACCTTCTTACCATTAACCCTCGGAATGGACTCACGAGACGCCTATCGCCACTGATCACAACCTTTCATTGTTCTGCTGTGTATGCTAGTCTGTCAGTTTCAGCATGCTCACGAACATGTTGCCCCGAGATGAACGCGTCGAGAGCCTGCGTCATGCCAACAAGCATATCCGCCCCTGGATCTGCAACCACAGCCATGCACAAGAGTCTCGTAGAGACAGGGCCACACCGACACCATGGTTTGCGAAAGGAAATACAACGAATGGCCTTTCAAGAGATTGGAATGAGCCACATCTCATCGACAAGGTTGAATATAGGCATTGCAATGAGTTCAAAAGGTAAGAAAGCGTAAGTCGTGTGCATATTCAGCCTCATGAGGATGAGGGTACGAAGAGATGATGTTTATAGCATCCAGCAAATTCGACGCTTTCTACCGAATCCACACTGTCTGTTCTACACCTCCAAAGGGTGGTTCTGCGAATCACACAAAAGCCAGCCCTTTACCCCTACTACCTGAAACAAATACAACCATGTTTACCAAAGTCACAATGTACCACACCCTCCTGTCAGACCAAGCACTCGGGTGGAAGGACGGCTCGTATGGAACATATGCAGCTTGCTCCCTCGATGACGATCCACGCCGTGGCACTTTTTATTTTTCAATCCCACCCGTTTGCGAAGACGAAATCGAAAAACAAGACGCATGCGGCCAGCCACGCACGCCAGAGGCTGGCGATAACAATAGCATGTAACATTGTACTATACAGGACCAAGAAAAGATGCTTTTTGACAGCTCTTGGAGCTCCCCTTCCATGCCAGCCATCAGGGTGGAAAGCAGCAGCTTTTTCGACCCCGCCTTTTTTGCAAGACCCGAGGGACATCTTGCAAAAACCCGAGGGACACGGAGGGAGGAGCAACAAACGCAACCCCTCAAAAATGCACAATGTCGTGATGGACATGAACGCATCATTCGTTTCTTTCATTCCTTTTCTTGTTTTTCTTGAAACTTCTTGCTCCATCTTGGTATCTAATCGTATTGCGTCTTATCTGACTAGAGAGAGAAAGAACGAAGGAAGAAAGAAGCAATTACTGCAAAGTAGCCAAAGTGTGATATAGCCATGGCGTCGGAGCTACCTTTCAAGGTAAACGATTGCAAGCAGGACCCCTGATTGCTGACGTATCATTGTACTAAAAGCTGCATCTGCGCACACCAGTTAAACAACAAGGATATATTCCGCGATCATTCTCTCGTCAACGGCGAGTGGGTGGAAGCCCAATCCAAAGAGCGCTTTGATGTTGTCGGTATGTTTTTTTGTTTATGCAAAAAAGCTCATCACAGTGATGCAAGATCTCATGTCACTAACTTGTGAAACCCAGATCCTGGAACTGGCAAAACGTGGGCTACGGCTCCTGATAACGGACCTGAGGATGTAGACAAGACTGTCCAAGCTGCTCAGGCTGCTTTCGAGTCTTATCGCAAGGTCAACCCCAGAACCAGGGCACAATGGCTTTTGAAGTGGGATGCACTCATTCGTGAGCACAGAGATGACATTGCAAAGATTGTGACTTATGAGACTGGCAAACCGCTTGCTGAAAGTCAGGGAGAGCTCGACTATGCTTTAGGATTTACTTGGTGAGTTTTGCTGCTATGCTGGCGTACTAGAGATATTTTACTGACCTGCTACAGGTGGTTTGCTGGAGAGGCTGAGAGAATCCAAGGAACGGTCTCTACGCCTGCAGCTCCAGGTCGTCGTGTCTTCACCATCAAGCAACCCGTTGGTGTTGCTGTGGCATTGACACCATGGAACTTCCCCATTGCAATGATCCTGCGTAAAGCGGGAGCAGCTCTGGCAGCAGGCTGTACCATGATTGTTAAGCCATCGCCTGAGACACCATTCTCTGTCTTGACTTTGGGCTACTTGGCTCTTCAAGCAGGCTTCCCTCCTGGTGTGTTCAATGTTTTGACCACTAGTCTTGACAACACTCCATCGCTGTCCGAAGCCTTGTGTCGACATGAGCTTGTGAAGAAGGTCACCTTCACAGGCAGCACTCGTGTGGGCAAATTGGTAGCCAAGATCTGTTCTGATGGATTGAAGAAAGTGACGCTCGAGCTTGGAGGCAACTGCCCTTTCCTCGTGTTCGAGGATGCAGATCTGGAACAAGCAGCCAATGGTTCGTTATCCTGAAAACCCTCTCTTGACCATCCTTAGGAGCATTACAACTAATAAATCAATCACAGCACTCATGGCACTCAAATGGCGCCACGCAGGTCAAGCCTGCATAACCGCCAACCGCGTCTACGTCCAAAAATCAATCTACAAAGAATTCACCGACCTGATAGTCCAAAAGACCAAAGACCTTGTGATGGGCCATGGCAGCGAGTCCAAAACAACCCTCGGTCCCGTAACCACCTCCCGCGGCCTCGACAAAGCCGAATCTCAAGTCAAAGATGCAGTCTCCCAAGGAGGCAAATTGCTACTCGGCAGTGGTGAAAGAAAGAAAGATGCAGGTGGTTACTTCTTCGAGCCAGCAATTATCGGAGACGCACATGCGGAAATGTTGATTGCGAGTGAAGAGACCTTTGCGCCTGTGCTTGCTATGTTTGCTTTTGATACTGAGGAAGAGGCGGTGGAGAGAGCGAACAACACTAGTATGGGATTGGCTAGTTACTTCTTTACCAAGAATGTTGATAGGACTTGGAGGTTGTTTGAGAATCTCGAGGCTGGTATGATCGGTATCAATACTGGTGAGTTCCTCCTGACCTTTGAAGGGGGAGGCACAATGGCTAATTTCGCGATATAGGCAACTCGTCTGCTGCAGAGAGTCCGTTTGGAGGTATCAAGGAAAGTGGCTATGGAAAGGAGTCGGGTAAGGATGTTGCGGTCAATGAGTATTTGATCACCAAGACAGGCACCTTTACTTTGGATGGTCAATACTAGGGATGGTGTGGGTCGCAAGTCTTATGGCTTCCCTAGTCTTGAGCTCGACTAGATTCTGTGTTGAATTTGTGCCAATTTGTTCAAATTGAGTTTGACGCAGAGTCGTGACACGATCTTCGATAAAGCAACCTTAAGCCGTAGTGTATTTTCGTTGATTGTTGTACAAGGACCATATTGTCGCAGAGTCTACCTGGCCACGACAAAGGGTCATATACAACGTGGATGTTTATGGCCGTACACCAGCCGGTGCTTTGTCATGGGTAAGCCTGTGTGCCACGATCGATTTCATGACCGCGTCCCATGTTGCAGAGTGCACACGAGCTTCCCAAGACATGCAGTACCATTCGAGAGAAGAACGTATCGTTCCGTTTGGTCATACAGGAGACTTGGGGACCGATAACGACCACTCATCGTCACCAGTGTTTCTCTTCCAGCCTTGTAGAGACAGGTCTTTGGCGGTTTGCTTAGCAGCTTCTCGGTCAGAGAGCATCTGACTAGCCTTGATATCCGCGTAGGATTTCGCACTGAGAGCAGCGACAAGAGCAGGTTGTGCCAGTGAAGTGGCTACTTTAATAGCCAGGGCCCACATTGAACGTCTAGAGACGGCAGAAGCTCCTCTCGGATCGCCTTGCTTTCGCCCTTGAAGCGTGCCATTGATAAGAGTCTCTTGTTTGGGACCATACGTTAGAGAAGAGATATTCGATGGTACGATTGAAGTGGTAGATGGATCCACGATACGACGACTGAAGGAGAACTCGCGTGTGGTTGGACGAACAGCGAACGGACGAAAGGCGAAAGGGCCAGACGATGCATTCTCTAATGCTGATAGACGTCCATGGCGACCGAAAGCCCTAGCACAAGCTTCAGAGACCATTTGACTCTGAGGCATGACCAGAGTATGAATGTATGCATTCTCTGGATGTATCAGCAAGGAGCTGACTGCAGAAAGTACAGACGTGTACTGCTTGAGAGCGAGCTTGTCAGAGCATGACTTTGACAAGGTAGGAGGGGCATCTGGGCGAGCAGGCTTCCGACGTACTACACCCAGAGTGCCGAAGTAGCCTCTTCCAAATAGCTCATCAGATTCGACGTCTGAAGTAGATGTCCAGGGAGATTGGTCGTCCTGTTGAGCCATTGTAAGTTCCATGCTGGCGTCACCACAAGGAGCCTCACTACAGTACATGTGTATAGTAATTTGGGGGTCAATGGTGAAAGGTTTTTGTGTAGAAGATGGTCGAAGGAGATTGTCAGCAGAAGGATCAGCATACAGCAAGGCAGACTGATCAAGAAGGAAGCGGTTAAAGGCGCGCAATGCCAGAATTTCAGCATGGCTGTCGTGTACAACGTTGCCATTCAGACTTTGTATCTTATCACGAGGCAAGCATTTCATGCCAGTGGCCAGGGCGGCGCATGTCAAAGCACCCTGGCTGTTCTCAAGGACAATGCCTGCTAATGGAACCCATTCTCTGCGGCCTGCCTTGAGGCCCGAAGAAGGAAGTCGCGGTTTCCGGTGTGCTGGCAGCGCGTCGAAAGCAGCGAGAACACAATCTGCTATGGCGTCTGCATGAGCAAACTCGTTCCCAGCCATGTCAGTAATGTCGTCAAAGTAGATGTAATAATTGTTTTCTTTTTCTTCCAAATCAATTTTGTGGTCGCGTCTGTCGTGTTGCGAACGTGTCGACTGATGTCATCGAGCTGCAGGTACCAGCACCAAAGTGGAAACATTATTGATCTGTCTCTGCACATGCTCTTTGCATCTCAAAAGTCTCAGCACTGTTTCTCTTGCATGCGACTGATGAGATAGATGCCTCCTTTCGTTCCGCGCAAAAGGCGCACGCCCTCGCCAGAAGCTCCTCCTGCCAAACGAAGAGAGACTGCCCGTGGCAACAAGGCCCCCGTCGACAAGAAACCCACCAAACTCACCAAACCCACCAAGCCCAAGAGCAGCGTCTTTGATGCAATCGATACCCTAAATACCAAAGCGACGGCTGAAGAGGCCAAGAACTTCTTTGCAAGCGTTGGCAAAGGCGACAGCGATGACAATGACGACGACGATGCCTCTTCTTCTTCCGAAGACGACGACCACGAGTTCGAAGATGTGCCCATGAAAGAAGCACCTAAAGAGCAGGATGACGGTGATGACATGGACTGGGAAGATGCGATTCCTGCCCAGGAAGACAAGGTCGACGACGACAGTGCCATCCAAGACATCAACATCTCCATCAACGAAGACGGAAGTGTCCAAGCCATCGCCGCTGCTGAGCAACAAGCAAAGGCCAAGAAGGGCCCTTCCAAGAGAGAACGCCAGGCTCGCAATCGAGCACATTGTATCCATGTCCAGACTCTACTCTTCCACAACGCCGTCCGTAACTCATGGCTCAACGATGCCGAACTACACAAGATCTTGCTTGACAGTCTGAGTCAAGGCGTCAAAGATGAGATCGATCGTTGGAAGATCAACATGGGCATGAAGCAGCCACCACCTAAGAAGAAGCAAAAGGGAAAGACCAAGGGAAACAGCAAAGCCAGAGATTGGGGCCAAGACGCTGATAGACTCGAGCCTGGCGTCCCCAACCTCAGTAGTGGAGACCCTCTGCTTAGACT
Source organism: Aureobasidium sp. EXF-12298 (assembly GCA_024195555.1). Taxonomy (NCBI): domain Eukaryota; kingdom Fungi; phylum Ascomycota; class Dothideomycetes; order Dothideales; family Saccotheciaceae; genus Aureobasidium; species Aureobasidium sp. EXF-12298. Next base: position 72,096 of record SWBJ01000225.1, on the reverse strand, counting down.
GCTCAAAGTCTTGACTGCCTACTGGAGGAAGCGCTTCAACGTCACCGCTCCTGGTATACGCAAGCAAGGCTATCTGCCTCAAAGACTCATCACCTATGAGATCAAGGCATGGGCAAAGAACAAGTCCAATTTCGAACGCCACGGTGAACGCATCGAGAATATCCAAGAGTTTCGCAAATGCGCAAAAGAATGTCGAGGCTCGCGAGATGTTGGTGCTCAACTATTCACCGCTCTGATCAGAGCGATCGGTATTGAGTCTAGAATGGTGGCTAGTCTACAGCCCACTGGCTTCGGCTGGACAAAAGTCGAGGATGGTGAGATCAAGAAGCAACCGCAAACTACATCCACCAACCCTGTCGACATCTCTGATGACGAGAGTGATGTTGCCGAATCTCCAAAGCCCAAATCAAAAGCAAAAAAGCCACTCAAAGCTGAGAAGCCTGCTCGGAAATCAACTCGAAAACCTCAAAGCGCTGTTGTCGAAGACGAGTCTAGTGACCTCTCAAGTATACCATCAGACGCTGACGACAATGATGATGCTTCAGTGATTGACATCACACCTGCACCTCCACCAAAGAACAGCAAGAAGTACGACCGCGACCTGGCATATCCTCATTACTGGACTGAGGTACTATCCCCAGTGTCAAACACTTACATTCCAGTTGATTCTATCGTCCTGTCCACTGTTGCTAGCAACCAAGAATTATTATCTACCTTCGAACCTCGAGGCAAACGTGCCGATCAAGCTAAACAGGTCATCTGCTATGTTGTGGCCCACAACCCAGACACAACTTGCAAAGATGTCACTGTGCGCTACTTGAAAAAGCACCAACTGCCTGGGCGTACTAAAGGATTCCGTATGCCTGTCGAGAAGATACCAGTTCTCAACAAGCGTGGCAAGGTCATCAAGACCGAAGACTACGATTTCTTCAAGCGTATCATGTCACCGTTTGTTCGCCCACACAACAAGCGTACTGCAGCAGACGATATCGAAGAATCTACAGATCTCAAACCTTTCAAGCCGGCGACTGAGAAGGCAAAGGTTGCGACCGAGTCATTGCAATGGTACAAACAAAGTGCCGAGTTCGTGCTTGAACGCCATCTTCGCCGTGAAGAAGCTATCCTTCCTAACGCGAAACAAGTCAGGACATTCACCTCTGGCAAGGGCGACAAAGAAAAGTCAGAACCTGTATACAGGCGAGCCGATGTGGTGAACTGCAAAACTGTTGAGTCATGGCACAAGGAAGGTCGACAAATCAAGCTTGGCGAGCAACCGCTCAAGATGGTCCCTGTGCGAGCTGTCACTCTCATGCGCAAGCGTGAGATGGAAGAAGCTGAACGCGAGACTGGTGAGAAGCTCAAGCAAGGTCTCTACGGCATTGATCAAACCGAATGGATTATCCCACCGCCAATCGAGAACGGCGTCATTCCCAAAAATGCATACAACAATATTGACGTATATGTGCCGTCGATGGTGCCCAAAGGTGCTGTCCACATTCCGCTTCGCAGCACTGCCAGGATCTGCAGAAAGCTCAACATTGACTATGCAGAAGCGTGCACAGGCTTTGAGTTTGGCAAGCAGCGCGCAGTCCCCATCATCACTGGTGTGGTCGTGGCTGCCGAGAACGAGGATGCTGTTATCGATGCTTGGGAAGTCGAGGAAGCCGAGCGCAAACGCAAAGAAGATGTCAAGAGGCAGGCTACTAACCTGCATCTGTGGCGTAAATTCCTTATGGGCTTACGTATCGTCGAACGTATCAGATCAGACTATGCTGGTCGACCAAATGAGATCGATGAGGTCAATCCATTCGTCAACCGTGACAAGCAGAAGAAAAAGAAGACACCTAGAGATGAGATGACTATGGGTGGCGGCTTCTTGGTCTCCGAAGATGAAGAAGACGACAAGTCCAAGGAGACTAAAGAAGAAGAAGAAGACACAGATCTCAGTCTTGGCGGCGGTGGTTTCATGCCTGAAGTTGGAGACGAGGATGAAACTAAAGCAGAAGATGCCGACATCGAGATGGGCGGTGGCTTCTTACTCGACGACGACAACGATGCAGAAGAAGAAAAGAAGCCAGTCACTAGCTCACACTTTGCACCCATGTCTTTGGCAGCCGCCGCTCACCGTCAAGCCCGATCATCAGATGCTGAGTCTGTGAAAGAGGAAGAAGAGAGCGAGGAAGAGATGGATATCGAAGAACTCATACCTCAACATCATAACCCTCGCACTGCTACCGCTACCGCTAAATCGAAAGCGAAACCGAAAGCAGCACCTAAAGCAAAGGCAAAGGCTGCTCCTAAGCCTCCGCCGAAACGTCATGCTAGAAAAAGTAAAGCTGTCGTTCCTGAGTCTGAAGAAGAAGAAGATGATGTTGAAGATGAAGATGCCGAAGAAGCCCACTCATCCTCCCTCTCCGATCTCACCGACGCATCCGAGGATTCTGCACCCTCGAAGCCCATCAAAAGACGCAACTCATCACCCCGCGTCGTCATATCACCACGCAAGAAGAACGGTATCAAGAAAGAGATTAAGAGTCCCTACTTCTCACATACCGAGGACGACGGCGGTGGTGAAGAAATGGAAGAGGATGAGGAAAGCGAGGAGGAAGTTGTGAAGCCTAGGCAGACTACCAGACGCACCAGAGGAAAGGGATGAGTATTGTTTTATGGCGACATGGTGGGAATAGCGGTGAGCTAAGGAATACAGGAAGGAGAGGCTTTTTGCTTGCTGTACAAATGAGGTTTACGATAATTGAGATACCCCGAGTATGTTTCTTTTCTTCTGGTATGAATCAATGAGTTTCACTTGTCTACACAGTACCTCTTTCTCCCACGAATACTTGCACTCATATCGGAGAGCTATAGAATTGCACAGTTATTTTCAAAGAACAAGATAAGTTTTTAGAGAGCCCAAAAAAATCGATACTCTCAATGAATGCTCCTCTGTGCGCTGAAGGAACTATGTATCTAAGTCACTGTCGCGTGACAGGTCGTGTGACATGGGAAAGACAGAAACATCAACTCAGGGCTCTCCGATAAGCAAAAGGGGGCATTTGTCTCCCTGTTCTTCTCTCTACCCTTGGGTCAATCATATATTATGTAGCTGTAGGAATACACGATACTGTTGCATGACGGGGTGAGCTCCACTGAGTGCTGCCACCCTGGTGCCTCTCACTGGACACATCTTTGACACCAGACATCTTTCTAGTGCTCGCGTGGATCTTTGCATCGAGTCGGAAGTGCAATTCGTCCTCTTTTCAGCTCTCTTTGGCCACATCTCTGATCAAGAAAGATTCATGCATTTCCATGGTTTACATTGATGCTCCTTGCTGTGGGGATTGAACGAGACTCACTTAGCGCACCAAAAGGCTGATATCATGCTATCAGCAGTTAATGCTTGGTATATGAAACATGTGAAACTACAAACAAAGATGGTTCAATACACTGTCATATTTCATGTGTTGATACAAGTTTTGTTATTTGCAAAGAGCTTAAGGTCGCGAGACCATTTCTTTTGAAAAATCTACATGTGTAAAAAGCGAGATCAAAGCCTCTTCAAGAGACATAAATGTTCCTAGCAGAGTTCGACTCGAGCCTTTTTGAAGAAAGAGCTTTGCCTCAGTTTTTGTTCAGGCATCCATCGTACCGTTCGTGTTTTTTGCTTGCAATGAGAGATAGCCTCGACTCCTTGAAAATGCGTTGAGATAGCAAGCCAAACCAAGCAATGTGGACAAAAGAGAAAAAGAAGAAAGAGCAAGAACAGAGAGACTCATGAACCTTCATGTCAGCCACACTAGCAGCAGCGCAGGACTGTCGTCTCTTTCCCCCCATCCATCTATCTAGTTTTATTTTTGTTTTTGTCAGAACTCCATTGTACTTCTATGCACCAACTCCAGAAAGAAATAAAAGCGTAAGGAATGCGTGAACTGGGATGCAGGACAGGCTGCCGTCCTACTCCCGAACTTTTGTTCATGAAATAAAAAAATCATCGATCGTGTTGTTGGATCGAGGTGAAAAAATGCCTGACTGTTGTTAAATCATGCAGATTTCATCGAGAAAATAAATAGGTTCCAGGATCATTGACCTTCACAAATCCAGTGAAAGTATGCTTGTACTGAGGAGGTGTCGTTGGGCTCATCGTATCGTATCTGTTCGAACACCTGCTATGGGGCTGTCCGCCTCTCCCATGGGCTTGAATAGCAGTTTCATATCGAGTGTAAGGTCTCCGACTCCATAAGTGTCATCAATATCGCCGACGGAACCAGTGTCTAGGCCGCCTTGAGTATTTTCGTTGGCGACAAAGCCTTTGATCTTCTTCAGTAGACCCATAATCTGCAAGAAGCGAAGATCCGGCGGTGCCGTCCATTCTGAGGCCTTTGTTGAGCGCAACAACGATTGGCCAAGGTAGAAGAAATGAATCCCGTCCCGCGAGAAACCAAAGCGGCGATAACCGATACCGTTCTGTGGATATTGAAGAGCTATGTCCATATCCCAGATTGACTTCCACTTGCTCATGGCGAGCTGAATGGACTTGAGGACGGGCTGGATCTGGGCGTTGTGGGCCTGCGGCGTGTCACCAGGAGTGCCAATATTGCTATTGCCATCCGAAGCAATCCAATCGTTCTGTCCAAGTGGAGTTCCAGGACCGCTCGCTGTGGCACCATGGCCAAACTGGCCCGTGATATTCTGCAAGAAGCTTGATCGCTGGAACTTGCAGATCTGGACAATAAGCGCATGGATGAGGATGAACTTGGAGTAGATGTTGGTGGATCGTGACGCGAAGGTGTAGTTGGGCTCCATCAGACCTCGCATAGCACTTCTCATGTCGGGCTGGCGAGGTCGCTGACTGCCGCAAACGTTGTGAACTAGCTTGGAAGGGCCGTTCAGACCGAGCGCATCGCGACACTCTTGCTCGGTCTTGGCTTCCCAAGCAGCATCGTCACAAGGTAACGGCAGACGGAATTCCAATGGATCGAACTTGGGCTCATTGTTGAAGTACATAACAAGAGCGGCGTCAAGTAGGAATAGAGTAAATGCGACTCTACTACGTTTCTCCTGTGCGATCCAGGAAGACCAAGTCCATGTTAGAAGAGCGTCTTGAGATATCGGACCGGGTTGGTGGAGGACGCTGTAAGTAGCTTGCCCAGGTACTGCAGGGGAGATGACCATTCGGCGAGCGATCTCGACAACACTGTCGAAGTTCTTCCTAGCGTCTGCACGCTGGCTCGGGGTGCCATGCCAGCAGAACAATACCTTGAGCATGTACAAAGCTTGCAGTTCTTCAATATCGGATTCGAGTGAGCCTAGAGGTTGGTTGCCTTCTTGGATGACGCCTCTGATGACGTTGTGGACTCTTGAAGCGTTCTTGACAGCGTCTTTGACAAGTTCCATCATTCTTCGAACTTGATACAGGTCTCGCTTTTCGGAGTAGACGGCGCCGATACAGATGATGGTCAATACGAGGCCATCGTTGGCTTTGAGGATTTCGAAGGTGGGCATGTGGATGATCGGCCAATGACCCTGGAAGCTGGTGAATTTCTCGATGAAGTGCTTGATGTTTTCGACAGTCAAGCATTTTCTCATCTCGTCGCAAGCGTCATCGCTTGAGGATGTTCTGTTCGAAAGTACGTACGTCAGCAATGCATTGGCCTTGGCCTGCAGTGGATCGCTTTGCACGAGATCCATGTTCCAGTTTGGAAAACCAGACAGGTGGTGCGCACCTGAATCTTCGCCGAAGCCCGACGGATGTGAGTAGAGTCCACCAAAGAACTGCTGCTCGTTGCTGTGCTCGTTCGACGAGTTATAACTGTGACCTTCCATGCTACCCTCGGCCTTGACAGGCATCTGCGGCTGGCTTGGATGAGACTGTGTCATGAAGCCATCGTGAGCGTGCTGGGGTGCGAACATGGACCAATCGGGAACGCCGTTGGGTTGGCGGTTTTCGCTGATAGGAGCGGGCTGGTGAGTGTAGCCGTTCGGTGCCTGCTCTTCGGCTTTGACGTTTGAAGGATAAAACTGACCCCCATTGGCCATTTGGAAGCTATAGCTGGGCGGCATGGGGTTCGAGGCCGAGTGGGGACGCATGCCGCTGTAGGGAACGCCATTGGGATAACCTGCAGAAGCGATTGAGTATGGGTCACGATTGAGTTTCCTACATCTATACATACCTGTGAGGCTGCCTCTGCCATCACTGGTCATTCCCGGATGGATCAAGCTGTTAGCACGAGACGAGCGATTGGAGAGGGAGGCTACGCTCGAGGCGTATGAAGAACCTTCCCCATTAACAGTGGGGCTGTTGGTGACACCATTCAAGGCGGTTCCGTTAGCATAAGGGACACCTGCAGCTTCGGCGAGACCCGCAAGAGCCACTGGTTCGGTGCTACTAATAGACATGCGGTTAGAACCATTGGTGTTCCTGCGCTGGTGAGCGAGATGGTTTGCGCCTGTAGGGTTGCCACGACGAATCGAGCACTTCTGGAAATGGCGCTTGAGAATGTCGCTGCGCGAGAATGTGTCCTTGCACAGGTGGCACATGTATGGTCGGTCTCCAGTGTCTGTGTATTGTCAGTCTTCTGCCTCTCGACCAATGGAATGCGCAACAACTCACGGCGCAGTAGATGTCTCTTCAAATGTTTGGCATGGAGATATGTCTTGTTGCAGTGTGGGCAGGGGAACTTTCCATCCGCGTCCTTGGCTGGAATCATTGACTTGCTTGTGGCAGCAGCTGCGGTACCGGGTGTGGGAGCAGCTGCACGGCCGGGTGCACTAGGCAGGATGCCACGTCTTCCCTGCGATCCTACGACGTGGGTAGGCTCTGCTTCATGGTTCTGCATGTATGGCTGAGCGCCTACGAGTCCGGATGCGCCGAAGCTAGGCAGCGTCGACAAACCATTGTACGAAGTCTGGGGCTGAAGTGGGCGCAAGTCGGGTAGGCGGGCTTGAGCTGGCGTCTGAGCAGCACTTGTAGCAGTAGATGCAGGGGGCAGGGTGGATTGCGATGTCGAGTAAGGAATATATGTAGACGAGGGTGGCAGCATTGAACCAGTGGTCGCCGGCGACGATTGGTGCTGCTGGTGCTGCTGTTGCTGCTGCGAGAAGGCGTGCAGACCGTTGGCTCCCATTGATGAAGTGGTAGGGGTGTGAACGGTAGTGGGGGTCTGAGGATGGCTACCAGAGGCGTTGTACAAGGAGGGCAGCTGACCAAAGTTGGCGGCCTGGGTGTGCAGAGGAGGCAGCGTCTGGTTGTGGCTGTGGTTGTCGCGCGACGACTCTTGCTGCGGCGCACCCTGCTGCTGCTGTTGCTGGGCCTGTTGCTGCTGAGCTTGTTGTTGCTGAGCCTGCTGTTGCTGGTGTTGAGGATGCTGCGGGTGCTGCTGCTGCTGCTGCTGCTGATGAGAATAGCTCGAGAAGGGCGCGAAATTGGCGGGCTGAGGCATGTAGGTGGTGGAGGGGTACTGATTCTCCATATTGAAGATGCCAATGATGTCGTGGTTTGGGGAAATAATGGGGCGCTCAGGGCGAGAGCATCTGGCGGGCACAAGAACACAGATGTGGAGCAGGTCAGTTGCGAGGTTGCCAGACAAAGGCTTGTAGAGTAGGCAAGAGCGACCAGTTGTCAAAACTCAAGCCAGACCGAGCTCCAAACACGGAAAGGACCAGGCAATCAAAAGTCGAGTAGAAGGAGTGGGCAGCTCGAGGGCAATGCGTTACTCCAATGCTGCGGTGCGTCGAGGAAAACGGCCGCGCAAAATCTGTTGCCGAAAAGTCCGTTTTGTGCAAAGATAGCTGCCAAGCGCCTGTCGCAAATCTGAAAAAAAGCTTGCTGTCCGTTCGAGTAGGTACAAAAGCCTGCAGAAGCCAACCTCAAGGACGTCAACGAAGGAACTTGTCTATATCTCTGTAAGAACGCGCCCTGACGCGATAGATGCTGGAGTCGCTTCAACTGACGATGATGCTGATTGCCTTGAACAATCAGTGCACGGGCTGGCTGATGGATTAGATCCGTGTGGACCAGGAACCCGAGCGGTGGATCTGATCTGTCAAGCACACGAGGGGTCTCAACACAAGAGAAAGCGGGTCGCTTGATGACTTCTAACTGCTCTAGAGTGGACGAGGAAGAAGAAGCAGAGGCCTTCCGCAGACTGCCAGTGATGACAAACAGTACAGACTCGCAAGATGCTCGCGCAAAGCGATTGGGAACCTTTCACTAATCGAATGATGAGCTCGAGGGAGTCTCAACGCCTCAGAAGCACGGCTTCGGAAGCGCGCCATAACCACTTTTTTAAAGCCCACGTCATTCGACGAGCCCTCCTCTCACTATATCGCACCTTTCCTAAACAGTCGCCAAGTCGTTGCGTCTCCCTGCTTTGACTTTCGTGGCTTTCCACTCTTTGCGACCATCAGCTCTCCGTTTCGGATCCTCTTGAGCACGTTGTACCAGAAGCAGATCCTGTCTATCAACTTTCTTTCTGTCTCGCAATCGTCCCATCTCTCTATGCAGGTGTGCATTTTACGCCACAGAGCAGAAATTCTGTATCAATCTTCTCGCGGCTGCGCTTGCACAAGATAATCTGAGCCGCTCTTGGCCTCGGATAAAATGACCGCGCGATTTTCCAACGACAACGTCCGAAGCAGTTCGGCTCGAGCAATTGCTAACTTCTCCGACAGCTTCCGCTCTCAAGTCGGTCTGGTTCGGTGCCAACATACATGGTATCGCTTGTTCGGGCCCTTGGCGATTCGTTATCAGAGTCCGTCGCATTCGCATTCCAGCTCGCAAACACAAAGGGTCACAGTCTGCCTGCTCGTAAAACCTTTCTCTCTTCAACATGATTTGTACCAAGCCCTGAGCATCACGGTCAACCCTGTCAGTCAGGTCAAACCTAAATCGATCACCTGCATTGGTGTTTAAGCGATGGCAGGTGCGCCGAACAACAGCCATGAATTTCGACTCATGGTCTACAAGATGGTCCCTGCCACCATTTCGAAATGCCTGACCAAACACTTTCGGATTCAGGTTTACGCCATCAGTAAGGATGTCAGCATCGAAAGGTACCCAATAGACATGTGAGTACATTGGCGATGGCGGTATTGATCTGCACTGCTTGATATGTTTCCTTGACTCGTGAAGGGCCCGCTGGTTTGCAGAGCGGAATCGGTGGTGCCGCGCCGGCGGCCCTCGTCCTTGCGCCAGAACAAGCATAATCAGCTAGCTCGCTTCTTAAGTGCGCCATGACCGTGCTTCGAGATATTCCCGAGAGCTTTCCCTACTCGAGTAAGCCGCGTCTCTTAGAGCTTCCTTCCACGTCGGCAGGAACCAAGTGAATCGCTAAACCACACAGCAGGGAAACGAATCCCTCCTTCGGTGCACACTTCCTCCGCTGTATGGCCGACGCTTGCTACCCAAGCTTACCGCCACGGGGTTACAGTACGGGGTGAGCGCGCTGCCGACTTGACGTTCCGAGGGACCTTCCTTTGTCGACTCGCGTTTTAGCCGGGCGTCCCGCACGTGAACGGCCAACACCACGGCCATCTCTCCGATCTGAGCGTTATTGACCTATCTGCTTGCTCCCGGATCAAGACAAATGACATTCGTTTGCTGCGCCTACGAGGCACGAGACGTGGTGAGAGCCCGTATGATCGTGCTCAAATCCTACTCGGAATTTGTTGTTCAATACTGCAACGTTGCATCTGTTTACTAATATCAACCTCACGCCAGAAAGCATGACACCAAATATGGGGTTGTTAGGTTTCGCTATCGTTGAATGGATATCGGAAAGACTCGGGTTTTGCGTGTGCTTGCCCTGCTTGGTATGAACACGAAGGTATATCGTGTCCAACCTTCATGAGTCCAAATACTCAGGAGCTCTGGTCTCTTTGTCGCAATTTGCTCGAAGACTGAAAGATGTTCAGTCGTTTGTGAAACGTCGGCGTCCTCAGATGTCGAAGGCTCCTCGACCTTGCTCTAGATTTCCTTGACATTAAACGGAGACGCATCTAGGACATGAAACTCGAGATGTTTGATTCTACGCCAGGCCATGACTGAGCATTGATCACAGCAGAATACAGACTACCCAAGACAGGTGGTTGGGAAGCCGTCTCCTAGATCATTCATCCAGCCACTCTGTAAATTACGGCCGTGTGTTGCATCGACCACTTTCTCTACTGTTCGTTCCATTATTCAAGACTCAGACACAGAATTGTTGTAGGGCAAGTCCAATGGCCGTCTGGAAGAGAGCGGGAAAGCCCTCGAGACGAATGCATTTCCGGAACCGGCCCGGAATAGCATTCATACTAACGGCCAGTGATTCTTGAAAGCCTGGAGCACACCATTGGTGTTCAGGCACAGCGAGCGGCTGGCTGAGAAGCGAGCTGGGCTCTGCTGAGGATAACTGAGAGCCGCATGGCGTTGACAGTGGTCGACACTTAATGAACTGATCTTTTTTGCAGAGTTGATCACATACTTTGCGCTTAGTTGAACCCGCGCAAGAGAAGGTTTGAACAGGCGTTCATTCCTTGACAGCATACTTGGGCCTATTTGATCGAACTAAAAAATCGATTCTGACGTCCCATGGACTGGTCGTTTTGGGTAAATGCACGTCTTCTCTCAGGAGCCAGAAACACAACAACAGCTTGCATATCCAGGCCGGCAGGTAATCGTCGGTTGCCTAGCACAATGCATCGCCAAGGATGTCAGAGCTAGCTAATGCAGAGACCAGACTCATTCAGGTTCTTTCAGTAGGATCAAAAGAAAGTAATTGCCGTGCAACCCCAGCTTGCCAGCCTCTCGTATGAGTCGTCGTATCAGATGATAGCGCTCCAAGATTACGGAAATGCAAGAGGAAACTCTGAGCCGACACGAACGCAATGACACGATGCACGTCATAATCTGATGTTCGCAGACTATAGCCTAGATGATTTTGTCTTGTTATTCTGGACACGCTGTGCAGATGCAAAGGGGGTTCTGATTCGTACACAAATCGCTCGCAGGAGGCATCGTAAGCAGTGATAATCAGCAGTGCTAACTTGTTAGCAAAAAGTATAACTTCGGATCTGGTAGTTCCTACCGCACCACATTCATCTGATCTCAACCACCCAACGTGAACAGCTTGCAGACAACTTGAGATCGACGGTCGGCTATCCGTAGTTCGAGGTCGAGGACGGACTGAAGCTACTAGCAAGCATGAAGCGCCTACACTCGAGATCGCATACACACGGCTTTCTTGGAGGTGACTATCTATCTTCAAGCCGATCAAATCAGAGACACAGGGACAAGGGCACTCAGTGGGTCAGATGTACAACGTCGCTGGAGCTGCACGTGTAGAGTGATAGATGTGGGCAGGGTCGTCCGGGCGGCATGTAAATATCAAGGAGCAGCTCAAGCTCGAGGCCGAGACACAGGCGATCAGCGCTGCATAATCTTTCAGACATTCTGGCGGATATTCAAGACGTCCAAGGAGGTCGTTTGTCTCTCCCAAAATGCTCCTCTCAGGAGAATGAAGAAAGACACATTGTAATCGAGGATCACAAATTGCCAAACGGAGGTGCGGATAGATCCGCAGGGCCGCATTCATGGTGGAGGCAAGGTCAGCAAAGCTCCGCAATTGAAAATGTTCAAGCTCCACTGTTGATGTTTCTGCCACGAGCAATTCTTCCATCATCCCTCCGATTCATCTGCTCAATTCACCACATACCATCATTCGTGTCCACCTCTACTCTCACACGTCAATACATGTCAGCAGCGAAAAGAGTCAAGATGTCAGGTCCTCTCATCGGAACCCACAGCGGCCACTTCCACGCCGACGAGGCTCTGGCCGTCTACCTGTTGCGCCTGCTTCCCACATACTCTAACAGCACCCTCGTCCGTACCCGCGATCCCGAAAAGCTCGCTCCCTGTCACACCGTCGTCGACGTTGGTGGTGTCTACGATGATGAGGCCAAGCGCTACGACCACCACCAGCGCGAGTTCACCACCACCTTCCCCAACCACTCCACCAAGCTCTCGTCCGCCGGTCTGGTCTACATGCACTACGGCAAGGATATCATCTGCGCCTGCACCGGTCTTGATAAGGATTCAGCCGATGCCGAATTGCTCTACCAAAAGCTGTACGATGACTTTATCGAGGCCTTCGATGCCAACGACAACGGTGTCTCCGCCTACGACCCCACTGCTCTCCGCAAGGCTGGCATCGAGAAGAAGTTCTCCGACCGCGGCTTCAGCATCGCTTCCGTCGTCAACCGTCTCAACTACTCGCACCCCGCTCCCGTCGCTGTAGCCAAGCACTCCCTCAGCACCGAGGGTGTCAGCACCGAAGGCGGCATCTCTGTCCCTTTGACCTCCGATGGCACCACAAAATCTCCTGTCGAAGCACAGGCCGAGGAGGATGAGCGTTTCCTTAAGGCTTCTCAGTTCTGCGGCGACCAATTCATCTCTGAAATGATGGACAAGTTCCACTCATGGTTGCCTGCTCGCGCCGTCGTCAAGCAGGCCTTTGGTGACCGCTTCAAGTACGACGACAAGGGTCGCATCATGGTTGTCCCCCACCGTCCCGAGGGTTGCCCATGGGCCGACCACCTTTACGCCCTCGAGAAGGAGACTTCCACCGAGGGTTCCGTTCTTTACGTCCTGTTCGCCGAAAGCGGCGAGGCCGACAGCAAATGGCGTATCCGCTCCGTCAGCCGCGAGTCTGGCAGCTTCGAGAACCGCAAGGACATGCCCGATGCCTGGAAGGGTGTTAGAGACGAGGAGCTGAGCAAGGTCTCTGGTGTTCCCGGCTGTGTCTTCGTGCACGCCTCTGGTTTCATTGGTGGCAACAAGACCTTCGAGGGTGTTCTCGAGATGGCCAAGAAGTCTGCCGACGCATAAAAGAACTGAAATGGATGAATGAAAACCACAAATGGAGAAAAGGAAAACCATTGCCAAGGCGTTTATTTTTGGTTCGATCAAGATACTTTGAAAAGGATAAGGCGCCTCTTTTTTGTTGCTATTCCGATACCCGGGATTTTTGTATATAGATGTACAATTCTATGTGGCAAGCCGTCACATCTTTTTTTCTTCTTGCTTGCTGTTGCCAATCGCCCTTTTCACACTGGATGTTCGGGGTCTCTGAGGACTCATCTCGTTTTCTGAAAATGACTGTGTATGTTTATAGCTATATGTGATGACTGCGGGTTTTTGTGGGAGACGATGATTGCAATATCGGCATATCGTTCATACGAAGCAAGGCCCTATATAATAGACATTTGCGCAGTAAAAAACCGCTCCAAGCGCGCCACCAGCTTCTGCTGCACCGACGCCAGCTTCAGCGACGAGGACCTGACCTTCTCCGCCACGTACGAGGATCTTGCCTTCTCTGCTATCTACGAAGACGACCATGCGACCAACGTTCGACAGCCGGGTCGATGTCGACATTGCTCTTTATCGACACGCTCGTGTTGTCGGTAAGGTGTTATAAGCTACGGACGTAATGCACAAGTTACGATTCTTTTAAGGGAAAGGCAGTCTAGAGCCAGGTAACTATAATCGACAGCTCGGTTGGTGTCGAGATGAGCCCGTCAAATCGCTCGTGTTGTCGACATAATGTTCAGAGCTATGGATGCAAGGCACAAGTCACGATTCTTTTGCAGGTAGGGTTAGTTCAAAGCCAGGTAAGTACAATCGACAGCTAGGTTGATGTCGACATGACTACATAACATCGCTTGCGGTGACGACAAGGCACTAGAAGCTACAGATGCAAAGCACGAGTGTCGTTTGCTCCAGCATCAAATACCGAGTGATTGTGCTGTTCTAGCGAGCCGCTCGACTAATGTTCCTTCGGTTTTCAAGTGCTGGGTGTAAGGTCTTCACCGTTGGGATTGACATAGGAACTGTCTACAAGCACCTTGACGATGACAAACACGGAATTGCCTTTGGCAAGCAGAACAATATGGTCCTTTGTCCTACAAATTGCGGATACGGTGCCATCAGCGACCATCATCTCACGATGTATCACATGCCCAAATGCCCACCGATCAAAGCTGCAGAGCTTTCAGCCTGATCACAGATTCAAATGCTCCCACTGCGATGCGGCGGACATGTTGCTGCTCGACTTTGCAACTCATTGGGACCTTTTCCACGCTAGCGACGACTGGGCATTGTCTGATGTTTCTTGTGACCATTGACAAAAGAGATTCGCAGGCAGCGCCATTCTCTTTGCTGTTCATTGTGGGCACTTCAGAGGCAAGTCTGACGCTACTCGCTCAGAGCGCTTTCGGCTTTTGGACCAACATAATATGCTATGGGAGGCGGTGAATATACAACTGGAGCAGCAACGAGAAGAGCTTATGCATCGACCTTGCTTTATGGGGGATACCAGCCATCTTGAAATTATGTATAGGTGGCTGTATGTTGATCACTTTAAGGATGTCTTAGACATCAATGTCCTTCCTTTGCAAGCTACTGGAGATCAGTTAACAACGTAAACAATGCCGATAAAAAGCCCACTTATTCAACCTTCATCTCAGCTTTTGCATTGGGTCAATTACCCTACGGAGAATCCTTTTCCTGATTATCACCTCCTTCATCACCACATAACTTGGTCATCACACGGTCCAGGATGTGTTGTGATAGAGCCTATGGTTCGGGATCCATTACGCTTTTGCTACATGACGGAGATGTGCGTCTCTACTAGTACAAGAGTAAGGTGTATCAGACAAGATATCCTTGACGCCACGGACAACGATCCCGACTTTGCACTGGATCTTCGAGGTGCGTCCCAGGATGTGTGAAGAGTCTGGACACGCAGTATGCGCCAGTTGGCGTACAAAATTACCAAAAATGCCTATACTGGTGTTATGCCTTTACCATATCTAGACAGGTCAGTCGCAGTGCAAGAAGTTGATGTCAGTCCAGGCTCTCAAGCATTCGAGAGTTTGGGAGACATCAACAGGACCCTCACGATCGATGGGAAATGGTGTGTCAAGAGTCAGAAGTCCTACAGAGGGTTAGAAAGCAAGCAGCCGGCTAACAAGAGATTCGAACTTGGTCTTTTAAATACTTTAATGGTTATTAAAGACGATACACTACTATTTTATAAAGGCCTAGTACTTTTCTATTAACTCCTTTTCTAACTCTCTACTACACTTGACAACTTTTCATGTCTATCTAGAGTAAGTATCTTGCGCTACACACTGCTGCAATATTAGCATAAATAGATATCCCTACAACCGTCGGAAAGGCCTTTATAGAATAGTTCGATTCTAAGTATACCTTACAACTTACGTAATTAACACATTAGCATGTGACAACTTCGACCTCCTATACCGAGGTTGCATTAACACTGACTGTCCAGCAATAGACATGAGTCTTGTAGAACTTGTTAAGTGCTAAGCAGTAAACTACTAAGGCTTAGATTAACTTTATAAGGTAGACAGGTGCAGACCAAAGTTTCTGATTGCCACATTGCTTCAAAAACGAGTCTGATTCTGTACTTATTGAGGTTAATGAAGAGTAATAAAGTCATCATTAAGAAAGAAAAAGAGAGAAAAGAGCAAACATGAAGTAGACTGTAAAGACTGGATGGTGTAGGACATTCGAAGAACAAGGAAAATGAGCAAAGGGTAATGGCGATTCAATCGACACTAGCGCAGTTTGGTCCGTTCATTGGACAATAGCATAGAGGAAGCCATCGTAACCGCCCTCTTCCACAGTCTGGATAACAGTAGCAGTTACCCTTTCATCCTTGCCGACATTCTCAATGACCTCTCGAGCACCCGTGACATACTGCGGCTTGTCAGAGAGATCGTTACCGCTGGCAATCTGTCCACCCTGGACGACGTTGTCCACGATGATGACAGCTCCCTTTCTGCATCCATTGATGGCAGTATCGACATAGTTCCAGTTATTCACCTTGTCTGCATCGACATAGACCATGTCAAATTTGGGCAGCTTTCCAGCGTTGATGTCGGAAAGGACGGTAGGGAGTGTCTCCATTCCAGGTCCTACGTGAACAGTAATCCGATCAGAAAATCCAGCATTGGTGATGTTCTCTCTGGCAACTTTGGCATGGTGAGGGTTGTACTCTAGAGTTGTGACCTTGAGGTTAGGATTCTCAGACGTGAGCCATATGCTGGCGTAACCACCCAGAGTGCCAACTTCAAGAAAGTGTTTCGCGTCGATGGCTTTGGCTTGAAGAGCCAGAAATTTGGCAAAGGTGCGAGATGAGTAAATGTCAGGCAGACCTTGGGCTGCCGCATTATCGAGAGTGCTTTTCAAAATCGTGCTGTTGTGTGCGGTTGAGGGATCGAGGTGAGAGAGGGTGTATTGGTCGGTGGCTACCCATTCCGGATTGGGATCTGGATTGCAGATACCTGTGAATGGACCCGAAGCTTGCTGTTGTTCGGTCATGTTGTTGGTCAGAAAATTTTGAGGTAAGTGTGGATGTGAAAGCAAGCCGAGATTTGCAAAGAGCACGACTCAAAGCAGTACTTGATTGATGAGGAGGGAGTGAGCTTGGAGGTTGTGGATGTTGATGGCGCCTACCTCGACTCGTTTTATATCCAGACTCCCACCATCACATGAAGATAGCACAATACAGTGGCCTGACGAGAACTCGATCAATTCCTACCTACCGATTGGACATTCATGCATAAGCCATTGCTGCTGCTGGCAATGATGGTCTATGACTGCTGCCTGATTTCTTTGATGGAAAGGTGTATGCCATATTCCTACGGTAGATTTCTTCGGTGTCCGAGCATCTCGGCCGACAAGGGCCGAAGCCACGATCAGATATCTCTCTGTGCCCACCTACTTTGCACATGAGAAGAAGCAGCTACCTAGATACACAAGCAGAATCAGCCGAACTTGCTGTCCCTGTTCAGCTGCGAGGTACTGGGTTTAGACATGACCAAAAGCTCACGAGATGATATCAAAAAGATCCAGGAAAAGGACAAGAAGCGCGCATCTGGTCATGACGATCAGACTCCAGGAAAGAAACCGAAACCATCAACCGCTGAATGGCTGGATGCGGCTCGACAGTCAGCCATGGGAGTGCAAAGAGTCTCATCTGGCGGCGACTCGAGTCCAGGAAGAACGGCGACTCGAGTCCAGGAAGAACAGCGACACCGATTGATCTGACGGAAGATTGAAGAATATGTTCGTTTCTCGTGTGGTCAATGACCCTTCCTATCTGCACACCATCTCCTTCGTATGTGTAAAAGTTTGTCATGCATGAGGAAAAAGAATAGGAGGTAGCTTTGTGATAAGAGGAAGCAGAAGGTTGTAGTATGAAGCAGACAGGAAAAACTAGCACGAGCATGAAATTATTCGAGTCTCGTTTTCATGTAGCTAGCAAAAGAAAGCAACCCATTCTCCTTGACCTCATATAGACACACTCTTCATCTCACGGCCTTGCCTCACTTGCATTCTTACATGTCCCACTCGATGAACTTCTTGGTGATCTTCTTGACCTCCTTTTCGACATCAAGCTTCTTCTCAGGCAGCAAACTCACACCACCTTCATCGTCCTCGTCGGAAGCCTTCTTCTGCAGATCCTTGATGCAGATACCGATCATGGCATGAACGGTGTAGACGGCATCATTGCCGGCGTTGTGAGTGTTCCAGGACTCAAGCTCAAGCGCATACATGATATGAGCCAGACCACGAGTAGACTGCTCACCGGTGACAGCGCGCCACATAGCAGCCGTATCCTGGAACTCGATCAGGTTGGCCAAATTATCGGGATCATAGCCAAGTTTGCGAAGGTAAGCAATGTCCTGCTTGGTGTCGTGACCGAGGAAGATGATGTTGCGCCTTTCTCCGTCATCTTCTGCGATATTTTTGGCATTCTTTGAGCTGTAGGGGTACTTGAAGCAGGAAGCGACTGCACGGGGGGCATCCTTCAAGTCAACAAACTCGCTTTCGCCGAACTCGAACTGGTCGGGGCAGCCGCGGACAAACTCGGAGTTTACGTAGTGTTTGTACTCATTGATGCGGAAGTGGCGAGCGCGGACGAACTTGTGCCACTCCTTGCCAGCCTCACCGGGAAGAACGCCCTTGAGATCGCGGGTGTCGAGAGTAGCGAAACCAATCTCGGTGATTATGTTGTGGTTGCGTTCGTAAGACTCAACATCGACGGCGATGTAGATGACATCGAGGTCGGGGTCGGCTGATGATGGTGGAGCAAGACCGAGGGAGACTTCAGTACGTTCGACCTGGCGGCGCATGTTATGCTGCTGGATGTTACGTGCTTCCTGCTTTGCTTCCTTTGCGGCCTTGGATTTGCCCTTGTTCTTTCCTGCATCGACGGCAGCCTCCATATCACGGCGAAAGTACGAGATATACTCAGGCTCAGTCTCATCGTCAGCAAGACGACCGAAGTGAGGGGCGCAGCTGCTAAGACGATCGAAGTCATCCTTGCTTGATGACTTGCCTAAGAAGTGAGGTCTG
This sequence comes from Aureobasidium sp. EXF-12298, assembly GCA_024195555.1. NCBI lineage: Eukaryota > Fungi > Ascomycota > Dothideomycetes > Dothideales > Saccotheciaceae > Aureobasidium > Aureobasidium sp. EXF-12298. The sequence continues at coordinate 53,675 of SWBJ01000225.1, read as the reverse complement.
AGGAGTCTGTGATCGCTGTACTCGAAAGGGAAGACAAGAGTGCCTTCAGGGTTGTTGGGCATGCGAACCGCAAAGCTCGGGTAAGCACCGTCAATCTCCAGGAGTAACTGCTTGAACTGCGCAAGAGGCACGAAGATGATGGGTCTTTCAGATTGATAGTAAGGTGAGTAAATGTACCACCTACCAAGTATTAGTCTTCGACCAGAAACCGATCAATTTGTTCCTCCATGGGGACACCCTAGCGGCAAGTCGACTAGCTGAAAGTCAAGAGACAACACCGAACAGGACAAGTTACAGAACTTATGGTGGACTGACTTGCGCCTGCAAATATGCTGTTCGAGGAAGGAAAGTGCATGGAAGGATTGGGCGCGCTGAGTAGAAAGAGCAAAGGAATCAAGCAATACTTACAAATCCCAATCGCGATCCCAGAATTTGCCGCCAGCAAAGAATTGGATCGAGACAGGCTCGCTTTGTGATTTCTTCATGTACTTGTAAGGGAATTTGGAGACAGCATTGATGGGCACGAATTGCATGCCCATGGAAGCAGTCTCACAGAAATTGTGCGCTGCGCCATTAGCAGAAGAAGAAGTGTTGGACGATGTGCCCAGCAATGCGGCAAAGCGCTCTGCTTTGGAAGTCATTGCTGATGGTGTGACGGGTGATGGATTTGTTAAGGAAGAAGATGACGAGGAAAGCACGCGTGGTTGAAGCTGCGTGTGGTCGAGAGCTCGCGCAGTGAATGATGCGCTTGAGCTGATGAAGAACTTCAGAGTGATTGCAGTAAGCCGTGAGTGAAGGCAAATTACCGTATCTAGCAAGTCCCTGATACAAGTGCGCTTGCTATGGCAGGTTTGTGAAGTACGACTTGGAAGTGAAGGCCGAAGTTCAGCGTCTCCACCAAGTTTGAGCACAACCAAACAGACAAGACAGTCAGCGATTCATATGACTCTATGCACTACACAACTAGCAAAGTAACATCGCAATCCCATGCACAATTACTCTGGTTACGAAATATTCAATGTGGGCTGTTGCTTAGTCGATTTGAAAGTTGCAATGATGGGTATATACAGTAGAATGGCTGAACGTGACAGAAACAACAGACCCAGTACGCCATGATAAATGCAATGCTTTTGACTGGAAGGTTTCTTACTCGAAGAAGCCTCCCTCGCTGTCCTCGTCTTCGTCTTGTCCGCCCATGGCTTGATCCTCGTCGGCCTTCTTCGCAGGCTTTTGGGCTGCTTTCTTCTCCTTGTCCTTTTTGTCCTTCTTCTCCTTCTTTGCTCTGGCATTTGACGCCTTCTGGGCAATGCTGTCATCGTTGTCGAGCTGGGCGGGAGCAGACTTCAATAGTTTGCCGTTCCTCAGAGCATCGAGCTTGCCTTCTTCCATACACTTCTCGACTACCAACCACATATCTGGGTCACCTTGCTTCTCGACCTCGACTTCGTTGCCATCAGCATCCTTCTTTCCCTTTGTTGGCCACAATGCTGAGTAGACCATGTCGAGAGGGTGGTACATGGCGTAATTCAAGTCGACCTTCGCCTCGTGTATTTGCTCGTCGAGATCAGCCTCGCCTTCCTTGGCTCTCCTCTCCAGCTTCTTGAGGCGACGCTCTGCTTTCCGTCGCTCGAAGAAGCGCACCATGTGATATTTGCCAATCAGGTCTTTCTTGCGTTGCTGACTCTCGGCTTGAGCGAGCTCCCACTCGCAGGACTTCAACTCTCGCTCGTGGTTGAGACGGACATCGGCAGGGAGGTTCTCCTTGTGTTGCAGCAGACGGTTCAGACTGCGAATACGCGACTTGATGGGGTTGATGGGATTGGTCTTGCGCTCGAGTTTGCGGTGCGGGTTTGGGTTGACCTTTCGTTTCTTGTCTTGGCCAGGGACTTGGTCTCGACGTGAGGGATGAACTTCGCTGTGTGGACGCTTGGTTGCCATGATTGCTGTATGTTGGAAGAAAGTGGTCTGTTTGGAGATTATTTTTTCGAAAGATCGAGACAGTCCGCAGGGCACGGCAAGGGCAAAGTCAGCCCGGTTTGTGGGGAAGACTCACCGCCTTGGCGTTCACTTCTGCCCTCCCCGTGTGCTAAAGACAGTCATAATCTTGCAACTGACGCCTTCTCCATCCCGAGATATAAGGTATTATAAGCTATCGAAATGCATAGTTACAACTCGAAAATGAGCTCGGCCACTGAGATAGCCTTAAATGGGGTTCTCTCTATGGAACCCATATTCTTCATAAAAGTATTGTGCATTTCTATAGCCACATTGTGACTGTCTTTCGCATACGGGGAGGGCCATAACTCCTCGTCCATCCTTAGTTTTCCTCCTTTAAAATATTCATCGATAATTAAACGCAGCATTTGTTGATGAACGAAGAACTCAGCGAGACTTGGATACTCTGAAGCATCTACACTCGACACAACCTTGACAGACAAGCATGATGTAGTTTGATCGCCAAGCTCGTCATCTTACTCGCTCTTGCTCTTGCAACACGACGCTACGTTCAGGCGAGCAATGGATTTCATAATCGATTATTATGATTGGAGATGCTATCGTTGAGAGCTGGAAAGACGGTCGGCTCTTTCTCATGCTTGAGTCACTATCGTTTTCCCAATTTCCTATCCTTCCTTGCATCCTTCTGCCATCCTGCCAAGACGAGCGTTCTCGCCTATGTCACTCTAGTCTCAATTGATTGCTGGCCCTTTTGTCTCTTGTCGAGAGTGACTCTCAACTGTCTTTTTCGGATATCTTCTTGTCTATGCATGTCAGCTGAGTTATGCTAATTGTGTCCACTGAGATTCTTACATCATAATCTTGTTCGTATGGATCGCATTGCAGCTCTCATCTTGTGTGGAGTCAAGCTCTGCGAAAAGTCATGGGTGCTGAAGACTGTGTGCTTTAAGATGACTGATCAGGCGAGGAAGAGTCGGTCGAAGCAGACGAGGGCGACTTCGGTTCATCATCATCTGCCTTTTCGAGCATTTGAGCCTTGTCGGTTTGGTGTCCTTTTTGCTGCGCAGATAGATTGGCTCTGTCTAAAGTCCTTGTTAGCATTTTGTTTCACCGAAAACGTGCGAACCTACCTTTCATGTGGGTGTATTTGCTAGGCTTCCACACTGGCACTGTCAAGGGTGGAGCCGGATCAATGGCATCATATCCTCTTGCAATGGCCATCACCTTTTGGTTTAGAGCTGGGAGATTTGATTTGTCAAAGTTCGGGTCATCTAAGATGCGCAAGGCACCTCTGATGTGACCTCTGAGTTCATCGCTGACTTGTACTCCTTTGGGCTCTGCTGTTGTTTGAGGTGGGCGGTGGTTGAATTCGTCAATAGCATCTTTGAGTTTGTCGAAATCCTGATCCAGTTTTTGCTGTGCTGCCTTTTTGTTGCTTTCACCCGACGCGCTCAATTTTTCGGCTGATTGGCAGAGTAATTCGCTGGCTTTGATCATTGCCTCGAATTGGGCGTTTCCTGGTACATACTTCTGCTGCTTCTTGGGGCTTGTTTCTCGAGACATGGTTCTTGTTGTTTCTTTGTGATGGTTAATGTGTTGGAAGTAGATGATGTTGAGAGTGACTCTCAAGTACTGTGCCGTGTTGTTGCTGGCCAAGAAAGAGAAGGTTGAGTTGTAGGATGGAAACAATTTATAGACGAGAACTAATGGTCCCCCGGTTGACGTAGAACCACTCTCAAAGGGTGACTCTCATAGAGTGACTCTCCCAGAGTGACTCCCAAAGTATAGCTTTCCCGAGGTTGACTTTGACTATGTTCAGGGAGTCTCGCTTCTCTCCTGGTTCGATGCAGAGGTAGATATAAGCTATAGAAATGCACAATCGCATCAAGAGCCATAGATGAGTCTGAAGAGAGCCAAGAGTAAGGTCACTCTCAGCGGATCTTTGCCTATTTTGGAAATTACTGTGCATCTCTATAGCTACAAACAGTACAGAATAGAGAATTGGAGAGTGGTCTATGTGCATTATGTTCAGGTACCTTGGCTCAGTAAAATCTGTGATTGCTGCTCGATTATCTAGGGGAACCTTTCTGAGATCTTGCATTCATCTTCTTGTGTGCTATGCTCAGGCATCTCAACACAAACATCGGTGGCTGATTGTTTGTTGTTAATCAGATACAGTACTTGTGGTAGCATGGGTTTGTGCAGGAGAGAACAAAGAGCATCAGTTGAAAGCACTAGGCTTGCCAGATATTAAATCATTGTCTAATCTTTCCAGTATGTATAGGGGCATCCAGAAACAATCTAAACCCCTAGAATGTTCCGGTGAAATTCATCGTGTTATGATAATTTACTAAAAGACGTGATTTGTGAACTCACGACCAACACGATCACAACACACGACCAGCCAAGCTAACCTCAAATACCATCACAATAGACCCAAAGCTACTGCTTAGCATCATCAACTCTAGTCATCAACTCCACTATGCCATCTCCAAGGAGTCAGTATCAGCAACTCATCCGATGTCAATGCACTAACTCCACCTTAGATAGCAAGTTCGTTGAGAACTTCGGCAACGACGAGTCAGACTCGTCCTCATCAGAGTCACTCGCATCAGCACCTTCTCCTAAACTTCCATCCGATTCGATGATCTCGGAGCCGCTTGCGGAAAAGTTCTCTGCCATGATGCTCGGGCACAGGACCTCTCGCGCCGTGGACCACCTTCAGCTATCAGCAGCGATGCAGCCTCAGGCACCAACACAGGCCCAAGCACCTGTTGTTGTTCAGGGTAGTGGATCGAAGGCTGTGGCTACTGAGACGTCTTCTGAGAAAGCAGAGGCTGAGACTGATGAGCATCAGAAAGTCAATACTGGAGCGGCACAGGAGAGCGGGAAAACCAGTGCTCCGGCCATCAAACAGGGTAAGTTGACCATCTAATATATGCAGCATATATCCTCCATCTGCGCCAGATGCTCCGAGGTAGGCTGTCGAGAGACACGAGACTTTCGAGAGCCAAGGTCATGTCCAGCGAGAGAGTGTGATAAACTATTTTTCCTATCGAGGTGACTGGCTCCCGAAAGCATCGTGTCTTTTCACAGCCATATCCGAAGCTTATGCAAGCAGGGAGCCGAGCCTCCATGTGTGGTTCATGTGTCTCTGATTCCACGACACATTGACCTCGATGTGAATGAGACTAACTTTGCTCAGGTACTAGTCATCGCGAACAACACGACGCAACCCAAGAACCATCAGCCAAGACAGCAAACGTTTGCTTACATCAACTCTTTGATGAAGTCCTCGAAGAACAAAAAGTAACCCTAGAAGAGATGCACCACGCCTCCAAACACATCGAAGCCAATTTCAAGAAACTTGAGCAAGATCTCATACTTTTCGCCAGACAACGCCGCCAAATCTCTCAAGAGCTCCAGAAATGGTTCGTCATTCACAATCACGACAGCGACTGGGAAACCAAAACCTATTGCCAGACGTGCTTGCTGCTTTTCGAGGAGATTGATGAGATTTACTTCGTGGCCTTCTCGAACGTCAGAGACATGATGACGGTGATCGAGAAAGGTTTGAGAGCATCTGTACTGCTTTACAAGAGCAATGACGAGCGTGTTTCCGATCGCACACAAAACGAAACTCTCGGTGAATTCTGTGCGCCACTCTTACAGAGTTTGGGGTCGACCGAGCATATGCTGCAAACTCTAGAGGTTGATGCTGAGAAGAGGAAGGGTTGGCCACATATGTCTTCGAGCGATGAACCCTCTTCAATGACCTCGCAACCTGAAGACAAGCAGGATCAGAATAAAAAACCACAGAGTGACCAAGCCAAGGCCGAAGCCGCTGCCAATTTATCAGCCACTACCTTCTCCCAGATCAAGGAGGTCTTCGGCAATGAGGTTCTTCCTTTTGCGCACTTCGAGCACACGATCGGAGGCAAAGATGGTCAAGTCGCATTCGCCATGAATTCCTTCGGTGACATCTCGGCTCAGCAATGGTCACAGCCTGATTATCAGTGGTTCTACATCGGCAAATTCTCCATGCGCCTTAGGTGTATCGTGGGCACTCTCGCCTCGCATCATTTGAGAGATGAGTTACAGCGGCACGTACGTGCTCTCCCTCGGAATAGCCTTGCCTACTTCAAGGCAGTTGCGAAGCAACATGAGGCACGTACGATGAAAATCAAATTTGGCCCAGAAGAGCTCGAAGCTTGTCTGCCCAATGTCTCCTTTGATCATACTGGACAAGAAGCGGCAAACACTTCATCAGTCGTGGAACCCTCCACTCAGTCGAAATTTGGACCGGGTGATACTGAAATGGCAGATGAAGACCAAGATGGCAGAATCGATGGTGTCAAGTCGAAACACGCAAAGGACAAAAAGAGTAAGTCAAAGAAACAGAAGAAGAAGAAAGGCAGACGATGAAGGGTTGTATCCGGTGGGCAATATCATGACCAAGATACCTGTCAGAGGATACAGAACTTTGCAGCAAGTAGCGGTGGTCGAGAACATGCGAGTTTTCTCACTGGACATGACTCTGAACTGAAAACATTGCTGCAATTCTATACTTTTACATCAGCAGACCTACGTGCCAGAGATTGAAGACGGCCAAGGAGAGTGCCTGCCATGCTGGGGAAGTACGGAAGGCGGACATGCCTAGCACTCGAAACAACCATGCATGCATAACAAGGCAAACGAACGGCCCGCATGACCTGCAATAATCAACACTCTGGGATCATTAACCCGAATATCCGGCATGATATCTGTAAAGAGTGAGAGGAGTGCAATGCTTTGCTATGGATGTAAGCATTTTGGTCGGTAATAAAGATTCCGAAGGGTTTGTAGTTGTTAGGTAGTAGCGATCTGCTGCGATATGGGAGATCTTGTCTCAAGGCTGAAAGCGTAGCGTTCCGCGGTAAGCCTATAAAAGCAAATCGCTGTGATTCGACCAAACGTGCAGCGTGGGCGAAGTACGCAATTCGGCCTGGGAAAATGCAATGTGATCTTCATGAGTTACCAAGGCTCATGATCAGACTGTTGTCGCATTCTTGTAGAACCATGAAGACATTCTTGCTAGGCGTCCATCTGACAGGGCAACGATCGATGTTATAGCACGATCGAGCGAAGAGGCTGACAACGGCGTCGTTATGGTTTGGCCACGGAGGTGTCCCAAAACCCCCTTGGTTTGCGCTGTCTAAAACGAGTCAAACTGCCGAATACCGTTGGGCGCGTCGGATGTGGAAAAGAATTGCAATTTGTGTACGCTAATTAATAGGTGCGGGTTTGATTTTCGAGATTTTCGTCCTGACAAAGAGAAGCAAGCATGAGAATTGAGTTGCACATCGGAGTTGCTTAAACGAAAACCGACAGGCAAAGCGAGAGTCGAGACAGGCATTTTATTTGAAGTGGTTGCGCCTCGTCCGAAGTCGAGAAGCAGGAGGTCGAGGCTAGAGGCCAGACAGGGTCGCAAGCCACAAAAATGGCAGGCGATGACGAGAGCTCTCGGAGGTTTGGCAGCGCCCATCAATGCACCAACCTCTACCCGCAACCTTCCTTGCCGAATTGATGGAAAGTCGTGTCGAAATGAAATCAACGGGATATGCAGATTCGTTCAGACATGAAGAACATCTGTTACATGAGAAGAATGAGGATTTGCAGAATGTAGGAACTTCAATCTAGCGAAATGGAAGGTCATATCCCCGTGCGTGCGCGACATGGAAGGAGTAGCAAGCTGTCGGGACTAGAGCCAGTGGCGCGCCAAAGTTTAAGCCCATGCGGAAGTGCTGTTAAGTAGGTTTTAGCTCCTCCTAATTGGAGACCTGAAAACTGCAGTACAGTCCTGAAAAAGAGAACAAGAGTCGGACGAAAAGCAGTGGAATGTTGACCAGATAGCATATATCTGGCAGCAGAGCAAAAAGACAAACACAGAGGCGGTTCTTTGTTCTTGTTGTCGCAATTGTCTTGCAGTAAGTCAGAGGACCCCTGCAGGCATCAGTAGGGCGGCGCACGGACGTTATAGACGTTATTCGACGAACACCCAGTGGCAGCGGAGACGTGTGAAGCTGACTCTGAGCGGTGGGCGCGATTCTGAGCTGCTGTCTCTCGCGCTCGTCTGCCTCTCCTCATCCCAAGGCCGTCGTCCTCGTCGCTCCTTCCCATACACCTGCGACTCTGGTCGACTCCAGTATTTCCATCTTCCCCGACGACAAAGCAGCGCGTCGATCGACACAGTGCAGCCGTGTTTTTCTGGCTACCCACACCCCGAGCCTCCGGGACGCATCCATCGTGCATCCTTGTTTGACAGACGTTTGGGCTACAAAGTCGCGGCCTCTTTTTGCGCCAGTGAGACAGCACAGTCAGCACCCCTCTTGGACACTCGACACGACACGACTGGACGTCTTTTCTTTCTTCGCATTGCCAGTCCAACATCGTGGTTATTGCTGGCCAATAGATCAATTTCCGGCTACCAACTTAGCGTCATCTGCCTGCTGCTTGACCTGGTGCTACTCGACTACCCTCGTGACACGCGCCCTTCGACGGCCACGAACTCACGCCCCTCTTCGTTGACCTTGTTTCCTGCTCAGAAGTCTTCCTGCCCGTGTATGCTCGACAAACTCACCACTACCGTCACCATTTCCGGCCGTCGTGCCGCCGCTGCCACTCTCGACTCGATTTGATCCAGCAAAGAAATCGCCGCCATGGATCCAAATGCTTTTATGGTTGGAGGTGGCATGCAGATGCAGCAAAGACCACAGCCTCAGAATGACCAGCACACCAACGAACTCCTGGCTAGGATCGTACAAGAGTTGAACAAGAATCCCATACACACAGGATGGCAGGCTGGCTTTGACCTTCGCACTCGTGCCGTGTGCATTCTCAATCTGTGAGTGCCACCCACTTGCTGTAATGCTCTATAATTGCATGACTGACATACTCGAACAGAGTGAAAGCATTACGTCTGCTGAACAGCGCCAGCGACTTAGCGAGCGCCGTCCAAGTCGCAATGCGCTTCGAGAGCCAAATTATCGCAAACAGTCCCTCCGAGGTCCGTCCACGTTTTGTTACTACATCTTTCTCAGTCCCACATACTGACTTCTGGAACAGGACCAGTGGATGGCAGGCATCAAGCAAAAGTTGAACGAGATCAGTCAGGCACACCAACAAGCGCGCATGAAAGCACAGCAACAACAGCAACAGGCCATGGGAATGCAAATGCAGCCCAGTCGCTCACATCAAGGCGAGATGGCTCCACAAATGCCCATGGCGCCGCAGATGATGGGTCAGATGAATATGCAACCGCACATGCAGCAGCCTCAACAACAACCGCCATCACAGCAGCAGCCACAACAACCGCAACAACAAATGGCACAAAACCAGCAAGCTCAAGCCTACACTCCGGAGGAACAAAAGCAAATAACCAACCTTGCACGTAGCATGATAACTTCCGTCCCCGAAGATCAGAGGAATCTCATGCGTCAGCGCCTGTTAGCCCAAATACCTCCACAGCAGAGGGAACACTATCAGCGTCAGGGAGTTGACCCTCTTGCCAAACATTTCCAGCAGCTCGCAATGAAGAAGTTTAATGCTTCGAGGCGGCCTCAACAGGGTGGTGGACCCATAGACTTCTCGTCTTTTGCTGGCCAACAGGCCGATGCCATGAAGATGGCCGACCAAGGTCAGCTCGTCGTGCCAGCTAGCAATAACAACATGGGCATGGATCCTGCAGCCGCCAACATGGCCAACATGGGCCAGATGAACATGCCGCCTGCTATGCAGAACAACCAGCAGCAGATCCAGAACATGATGGCTCAGAGACAACAGCAGACTCAGACTCAGATGCGCAACACTCAAATGCAGCAACAGGCCCAGGCTCAAGCTCAGGCTCGTAGCGCTGCTCAGCAACAGGCCCAGCAACAAATGCTCAGAGGACAGCCCGGTGGCCTCAATACCACTCAGCCTCCTCAGCAGAGCCCTGCCATGTCGATGCTCAACCGTCCTATGGTTCCACCTGGCCAACCCTCTCAAACTCCCCCTCAGACTCGTCCCCAGCCCACACCTCAACCAAATCAGCAGATGAACCCTCAGATGATGGCTCAATTCAGCCAACAGATTGCGAACAATCCTGGTCTGTTCCCTACTCCCAAACCAGACTTACAGATCCCCCCTGGTGTGCAGCTCCCGCCGCAGTTGAGAGCCAAACTCGAGGGAATGCCACCTGATCAACAACATCAAATTTTGCAAAGAATTCGCGACTCACAAAAGACACCGCAGTCGAATCAAGCACAACAAGCGCAGCAAATGATGATGAACGGTCTGAATCCCGGAGCGCCTATGGGTCAGCAGTTACCAAATGGCGCTATGGGTATGCCGCCACAAGTTCCTTTGAACCCTCAGCAACAGATGGCCATGGGTATGCCCGGAGGTCCAAACCATCAACAGATGCAGCAGCGGCTTTTGTTGCAACGACAGCGGGAGATGGACGCAAGGCCCTTCCCTCCAAGAATTTTGAACGAAATATGTTCGGCGCCGCCAAATGTCAAGACATGGGGTCAATTGAAGGAATTTGTGCAACAGAATCAGCAGAATTTGCCTCCAGATATGATGGATAAGGTCCGTCGTTTCCAGTCACTCATCATCCAGAAGCAGCAGCAGCACGCAGCGATGGCCAATGCCAATGGTACACCTGGATCTCAGATGCCTGGCCAATTACCACAAGGTGCTATACCCAACCACCCGACTATGACCGGTAGCCAAGCCCCTCCTGCCCAAATGGTACCGCAATCATCTCAAATGGGTCCAGGGCCAGGTATGCCCAACATGAACGCAAATCCTCAGAACCTCGGCGGCATGGGCAACATGCCCATGCCGCCAGTCACAGAGCAAGAGTTGCAAGCTTTCAAAGCGAGGATCCCTGCAGCTCAGGGCTGGTCGCATGAGCAGCTTCGAAAGAATTTTATGCAGTGGAAGTACCAACAAATGCAGAAGCAGAATCCCGCCATGATGAATGCGATGCGACAAGCACAGCTGCAACAACAATCTGGAACACCTGGCATGCCACCTCAGAATCCTATGGCACCCCAAGTACCTCAGATGGGTGCTCAATCTGCTGCCATGGTGCCCCAATTGTCTCAACAGCACGCTGCGAACATTCAGCAGCAAAACACACCAGCGAATAAGAAGGGCCAGAAGCGCCAGGGTACCAATGATGATGTTGTCGAGATCCCCAACCCGAACCAGTCACCCCAAAGGCCTGCACCCAACAACGCACAGCAGAAGAACCAGAAGCCAACTATGCAGCTCGATCCTGAGCAGCTCAAGAACATGCATCCTGACAAGATCAAACAGATGGCACCAGAACAGCGTGCTGTTATGCAACATTCGATGCAGCAATTGCAGCAGAAAATGCAAATGGATGCTCTGAAGAGAGCACAGTCCTCAACTAACCAGAGCCAGAAGATGTTGGACGGACAGCAGACATCACAAGCGCAAGCTGCACAACTGTCGCAAGCTCAAGGTGGTTCACAGCCTGCGCAAGTCTCGCAGCTCAAGGTACAGCAGCAAAGAGCCAGGCTAGCCGCCATAACTTCGGAGACAGAGGCTACCTACCGGAAGGGTCCTCCTCAGCAGGTGACTGACACCAGCTTCAATGAGGTCATTACAAAGTTGCGTGGTTGTCGAGACATGATTGTGAAGCTGGATAAGATGCTGCCTACTGCCATGACCTTCGTCAACGACAAAATTGTACGCCAGATCTGTCTCGAGAGGGCTAAGCTACTTGGTGAGATGCGTTTGGATGGCAATGTCAACGACTACCTCTCGCTGTCGATACAGCAGATTAACGAGGCCGAGTCGAGGATTCGTCAGTTCATCATGCAATGTTTGCAGCACATACACAAGTTGAAGTCGACTTCCTCTCCCGAGCAAGCGCAGAATGCCGACCAAGCGAAGCCTTCCCAAGCACCACTGGCAGCTACCGCTGCTATGGCAAGAACAGCATCCAAGAGCGGAGACCGATCGAAACCACCCCCAGCGCCTACATCGGCCGTACCTCCTCCTTTTCCTGTCAGTCATCCATCCCCCCACGGTGTACCCGTCTATGACGGCAGTATTCAAGGACTTACACCCGATAAGCTACAACTCCCTGCCAACAAGCGCAGAAAGACCGGTCAGCCTGGCAGTTCAGCTTCCACACCTGCAAACGCAGGTACAACCCCTGGCAGCATGCCTAGCCCCAACATCAAGATGCAGAGTCCTGATGACAAGAGGAAACAAATGCAGCCCAAGGTTGAACCACCACGAGGTCCGGAGAAGAAGTTCAAGTGCGCGGATGAGTACTGCGAGTTCCATGTCACCGGCTTTGAGAAAGAAGAAGAGCTTCAGGCGCACACAGCAGAAGCACACAAGCAGATCGAGAACCCTCTTGACTTCTTTCTCGAGAATGCGGCCGCTGCGTTTGAGCTCGACATGGATGGTCATGAGAAGGCGCATCAGAACGATAGCAAGCCAGTCCTCGCCACTGCTAAATCATCTGCACTGGGACCAAACACAATTAAGAAGGAGGCGCTCAAGGTTGATGGACAGACTCCTGCTAAGGCCATCAAGGCAGGCACGCCTTCTGCATTTATCAAGCCAGGAACGCCACCGACCGCTGCCCGTACACCGCAAGGGCAGAAGAGACCTGCACAAGATGAAGAGTCGGTCTCGGCATCGCCTAAGAAGAAGACCATGCTTGACACGATGATGGAGAAGGCTGGTGTCGCTATGCCGCCAACCGAGAAGCCTGCTGTGCACGAGGAGGATCGAAAGCAAGCTTCGACATCTCCTAACATGTGGAACAACAATGACGCCGATGACAGCTTTATGAGATCGGTTCGTGAGAGTCTTAATGGTCTCGATGACGGGCTACAATACTCGGACTTGGACTGGCCTATTGATCCCTCACCTGATTTGACACCCTCGAGCTCCAATTCTGGTACCTCAGCGGCAACTTCTAACTTCACCGACATTAGCGAGCACGACCGTCTTAAGATCATGTTCGAGAGTGATCCCTTCGGTCTCGGCTCTGGTATACAATTCGATATTGGCGACGACCTTGGCATGGGTATCATGGGAATTCAGTCAACATTTGACAACAAAAAGGAAGGTCAGGATAAAGCTACACCGCCACCTGACGTTAGTTGGGACGCCTTGTTCGGGCTCAACGCTGGCTTGGACAAGAACGACACCAACTGGGACAAAGATCCCATGGGTAACAGCATTTTTGACGGCGTTACCTTCTCCGACATTTAGGACACGTTGTGGGAAGGAAGGAGTTTGTTTAATTGAGGGTGGAACACGCATTTGGTGCATTTTCGAGCGTGGAGTTTTTGCCTTTTTTTTTTTTTCTTTCAATCGTTCTAGGGGCCTGGGCAACAGGCGAGAGATCAGTTGTGGTTTTGTGATTTCCAAGCAAGTAGCTTAGCACGTTGTCTTCAACTTCACGTTTGCTGTTTCCAAAGCAGTGCTTCCAGATCTTGCTTGCCAATTCGTCCGTGACTCTGGAGTAACAGATGGAAGTCCTGGCGATAGGGCAATTCTATCCGGAATGGCAACTTTATGCGGCGAAAGTGGCGGATAGAGAAGGAACGAGAGCGATAAGCACCCTGATCAACATCGGCGGGGTGTCCGACAGATAGGCAAGCGATGGCCGACCTCAACGACTAAAATGGCAGCCGTCGCCGACAACGATAGGCATATCTAGAGGTAGGCACAACTCACTCGGCCTCTTTCAGTCTTTTCCAATTCCTCTTGCCCTCCTCCTTTGTGGTCCACAAGTTGCTTCACACTACACATATATACGCGTGTCCTTGCTATACCACACCCTTGGAGCATACGCATCCAACCCATACCTGCAACAATGGCACCCTCCGCTGTCTCGGCCCCCGAGCCTACCACCACCACAATGGCCATTAAACCCACCAAACCAACCAACCCCGGCCTCGAAGTCGAAAAGAAAGAAAAGACTCCCCTCGAAGCCATCAGCCAAGGCGTCTGCCTGCCCGGCATCCCCAAATACGTCTCTTTCGATACCCACCGTCGCGACATGTTGCAACACATGGCAGGCGCCTTCCGCGTCTTCGCCCGCAAAGGCTACACCGAAGGCATGAGCGGCCACATCTCCGTCCGCGACCCTGAAAACCCCCATACCTTCTGGACAAACCCTCTAGGCAAGCATTTTGGCTTGCTCAAAGCTTCAGATATGATTTTGGTGGATTATGAGGGTAAAGCTATTGGTGGCAATATGTCGAGACCCGCTAATGCGGCGGGTTTCTTGATTCATTCGGCTGTGCATAAGGCTAGGCCTGATGTTATTGCTGCGTGCCACACACATTCGCCTTATGGAAAGGCGTGGAGCACGTTTGCCAGACCGCTAGAGATGTTGAACCAGGATGTTTGTTACTTCTATGGCGAGGCTCAGGCCGTCTATAAGGAGTTTGGCGGTATTGTGTTCAATGAGGAGGAAGGTATCAAGCTTGCCAATGCTCTGGGACCAAAGGGCAAAGGCATGATCTTGAGAAACCATGGCTTGTTGACTGTTGGTACCACGGTCGATGAAGCTGCCTATCTTTACACGCTAATGGAGAGGAGTTGCGAGGTCCAATTGCTTGCTGAGGCGGCTTGTGCCAGTGGCATCGAGAAGGCCATTGTGCCTGACGAGTCTGCCGCATATACCTTCAAGATGGGCAGCGATCCTGACACTCTTTATGAAGAGTTCCAGCCTGACTTGGAGTATGAGGACGCCATGACCAATGGCGATTTCAGGAGCTAAAAGCTTCACATAGTAGTTGGTATGTAGTTCATCTTCACGAATTCATGGTTTTCTTTCTCTTATAAGATTGGAGTATCTCCACCTTTGCCAGGATGAGCGTGTTGCTCAGTCATGTCTACGAATGTCGCCTACGTTGCTCACATCGAGAGTCACTCTCAACATCCGAAGGAGTGTCTAGGTGGTGAATGTGTTTCAATAATGCTGCTGACTCTTTATTTGTGTGTTTCTTCCCAGTTCTAAGGGCCTGTACTGGAACCTCGAGTGACTAGCCCAGACATATCAGCAACCTCAATGTTCAGCACCATCTCTTGCTCGATTTCCTCGATGTGCGCACTATTCATGTGCTCGAGCTTCGCAACCTCTTCTTCCCCTTCTGCTTGCTTGGGACCGGCTTGTTTCTAGGATAAAGAACTTCAGTAACGAGTCTGTGTCTCCTGGCTTGCTCACGCTCTTCATCATCCAGGTCTGGATCCTCTGCCGGGTCGTTGTCTTGTTCTCCTATCTTGCGTAGAACAGTGACGGTACCATCGTTATGGGTAACCATGTTCTCAGGACCCATTTGAGCAAGAGCCATTTTGCGAATTTTGTTTGTCCGTTTGCCGTCAGCAACGATGAGTCTTTCAGGAGGATCGGACATCCAGCCGACCACAAAAGCGCGCAGCAGTCCAAATTCGAAATCTGAGCGAGCGGCCCGCATGTCTCGAGCCATCATCTTGAGCTGCTTGACTGTCGGAATGAGCTCATCTTCAAGGTCTGGCCACAAACTCTATCTCTGTGTCAGTGTTTATTCAGATATGGTTTTAAACGTGGGTTCGCTTACACGACACTCCTCAGGGCCCTCGACATACTCAGTGTCGTCTAGCTCTTCTCGATGGAAGATGGCGAAGAGTACGTCTGGCCAAACGGCATGGTACTGTTGGAGATAGTGATCTGTCGTATGAGATTGCTAGGCGAGTTTGAGCTTAGATCTCTCACAACGAAACTGTACTTGTTCAGGGTCGTAACTCACGACTTGAGAACCGTCAATCTGCGATGCATTAGGTCCGTTGGCGGCCGAGCTTTGCTTCTCAGCAGGACCAAGCTGGCGAGGAACCAAGCTATGCAAAGACACTGCCAGGTCGATCAATTGCTGAGATGACATGTCTTGTCGATATTTGAGATTGTCCTTCCAGAGGACCAAGAAAGCACGCAGCATTCTGAATTCGAGATTGATTTTCCCGGTGCGAAGGGTAGTTGATAGATCGACGATGTCCTGGGAAGCGAAGCGCTCTGCTTTGAGGTCGGGCCAAAGTTTCTAAAGGCGTCAGTATGATGGACATCAAGCCAGTCTGTCATGTCACTCACCTCAATCTCGCCAAGGGCTTGAAGAGCGAGATCTTCGGCGAAGTCTTGGTCAATGGCGATGAGTTTGTGAAGAGTGGCGTTAGAGGTTTGACGGGTGGCTTGATCGTCCTTGCTGAGGTCGATGACCGTGGGAGGTTGCGCCATGATTGAGGTCTGGAGTGGTGTCAGCGCGTTCGATGATGTGGTGAATGTGAACACAAAAAACTGCAAGACTTACAGTGTGGCAATCGTACTAGACGCAGTTCGATGGAAGACGGAGGATGGCAAAAGGCGTTGGGTGATGAAAAGATGGTTGTGGAAGAAAGCTGAGGATAAAACAAACAAGTGAGAGGTTATTTATGGTAGGTTCGTCACAGCTTGGAAGTGATGACTGCGAGCGTGCTTTCCTTTGCAAGGAAAAAGTCTGTATCGTTTCTGTGACGAACTCTATGGCGCCTGCGTTTTCCGTTTGTCGCTTGAATGTCTTGGAAGGTCTCATGTAGAAGGCGCCAGACTGGCTCTCAATGAGCTCTTTCCAGATTACTCAGGTGACTTCACTTCTGAAACTTGAGTAAAGTCTGAGATGAGATAGAACAAATCTTTGCTTTATCAATAAAGACGACGAGATCATGTGCAGACTACCCCTATCATCAAACCAAGAGCATAAATCGAAAAGGAGGAACCACTCACCACCAGAATCGAACCCTGCACCTCCCTCTTTATAGGTCATATATTCACCTCAAGTTCGATTTATCACTGTGATCAGTTGAGTGGTGTAACGGCTTACACTCATGCCTCGTATCGATTGGTAATAAAACACCCAATCAGAATTCCGCTGTGTATGTCTTGAATCGCTTAATGCAGCCTAATGTCCGTCATTTGGTGACTATGATCAAGGGATTCGAATGGGGTTTTCCCACAAGATGGTTTTTTGCTCTTTTGCTTGGTGTCCAAGTGGTATGTTGGTTGCTTTGCTCGAAAGGAATTGTTATAGTGTTCTTTGGCTCGATGATTGGTCGTTGCTTCCAAAGGTATGGCATTAGGTTCTTGACGTAGCTCTTCCCTGGCATTTCGGTCAATGTTTACCATCCGGAATCTTGAGAGTGACTCTCATCGAGCAAACCACAGTGTATCTCTTCGATACATTGGCTGCTCAAATACTGCTGTTCTATCCCAAGAAGTGTGGCTCGATGCCCCCTATGGTCCTTGCCAATCGTGCCTATACACCGCAAGGCTACTTTAAGACACAGGAAATCTATGTTAGCATGAAGAGACTGCATCGTCAAAAACAATCACATAATCCAGAACTGTAGCAGCAGGATATCTCGCCAAACTCAAAGACGGAAAGGTATGATGGATGACTAGGAGCCACGCAATTACAATCAAAAAGTCACACAGCTGAGAAACATACCTACCTCCTCCCCTCCCCGTGTGCTAAAGACAGTCACAGTATAGCTATGTAAATGCACATTACTAACGTAGAGAATGTGGTATCCAGAAAGAGGCCCCATTAAAGGCTCTCTCAACAGCTAGAGTTGTCTTCGAACTACAACTATGCATCTCGATAGCTTATGATGGCCCTGATATTTCGCAAAGGAGAAATGGCTAGTCCCAAGTTGTGAGGCTCGATACGCCAATCTTTCAGACTTCCATCTCCCTGTTAGCCACCTGGTAATTCACTGCTCTTAATAGCAATCAGGCGGCAAACAATTCAGGACATGAGGTTGCAACAGCTGCAAACAGAAAGAAGGTGGAACCGAAATCTACCCACCAAAAACAACCTCCACACCAGTGTTTTGAGCAGCAAGCAAAGACGAAATTAAAAGACGTTTTCTCACGTGGACCAATGGGCGGTGAAAGAATCTAGGAAATTGGAATGTTTGCTTCCCTTTTTCTTGCGCATCAGTTGTCTTTACTAGGTCGATTATTGGATCAGGTAGGAAAGGAGAGGTACATAGAGGTGCTTGGAAGTTAGTAGGTGGCAGCCTGGCGTTGAACAGCGGCAAAGACTGCAGCAAGGAAAGGGGGGAAAAAAAGGAAAAAGAAAGAAAAAAGTCCCAAGAAGCTCACTCGATAAGGTTGTGGAGGTGGCTACTGGGGAAGGAGATCTCGTGCTTCCATACAGATTCAGGCAACCAGGCACGTGGTCAGCAACTGTCATTGTGACATCTGATGTTTCTTGTTTGACAGCTTGTGGATCAGGAAGAGCAGTCAGCAAACAGTCGGGGTTCTTTTGGAGGAGTCAGCAAACATCTTCAGATAAATCGAGAGTCACTCTCACGATGCTCAATCCTTGTGGTTCGTCATCGTCTCGTTCGCGGGATCGAGCTCCGTGTCCCCATGAGCCCCACCAGTATTAGAGTAGCTAGGAAAATGCAAAAGATCGTCCGTCGAAAGACAGATTCTAAGCATGTCTGCAGATTGTTCATGGTTAGATATCACAGCTGAATCACAGGCACAGAAGAAGAGTAATTGAAGGCGTAAATGACATTATTTGTCCATCCTAAGGATGGGCAACCCATGATAGGGAATTGTAGGTAGAGTCATATCTAAAAGTTTGCAACAAGACGCGTCTAGAGCGATCGTGATGAACCCAAAACCAAAAAGCCAGGGAAGAGGAGGAGACGCGGATGCTACCAAAATATACAGTATGATGATCGCTGAAAGGCGAGAAAGAAAAAGCAAAAATGACAAGGTTGTGTCAGGCAGCAAGCCTCGACGGGGTATCTCTTCATGCGGCGCCAGCGGAGGCAGAAGGCTCAAAGACCTTGGTGGGTTGGAGACCAGCACGAACGACACGCTGACCGTTCGAGTCCTTGGCGATGAAGGCATCCTTGTTCTCCTGCTGGGCCTTCTTCCAGATCTCGACTTCCATACCACCACGGATGACACCAACTCTCATAGTGGAGAGCAAGTTGTGAGCAGCGTTGGAGTGGAAGTAGACACCACCGTTGAACATGGCGGTGGCATCCTTGCCGATACCAGAGCGAATCATAGCCTTACCACCAGGGTGGTCGTTGACGAAGTTCGACTCGGACAGGTCATGTACGATTCCGGCGACCGAGATGAGCTGGCGACCGTTCTTGCACTGCTCAACGTAGTCATCCCACTCCATGACGGGCAGGGACTCGAGGGGGGTTCCCCAGTCGAGCTCAGCACGCTTGCGGTCAATCTTCTTCTGGAGCTGCTGGACACGACCCTTCTCAATCTCGTTAGAGCGGAACTGCTTGAGGTCGTAGGCGAGGCCGAGCTGCTTCCAGACCCAGATGGACCACTTGGTGGGGTCGTACTGGTGCCACTCGATGGCGTTGCGGTAGTCGGAGGGGAACTCGTGGTGGAAGTTGTGGTAGCCCTCACCGAGAGTGACGATGGCAGTGATGACGTGGTCACGAGGAGAGTTGCGGTCGTCGAAAGGCTGGTCACCGAGCCAGTGGGCAAGGGAGTTGACACAGAAGGTGGCCTGCTGGACGAAGAAGATACGGAGGATACCAGCGTAGATGAAGCCACCGAGGTAGTCACCCCAGCCGAGACCAGCAACAAGGGTAGGGAAGATGAGACCCATGAAGAAAACGACCTTGAGGTAGTTCTTGTGCTGCCAGACAACGACAGAGTCGTCGTTGAGATCAGAGATGTCGGTACGGCCAATTCTCTTGGGGTTCTGCTTCATGAGCATCCAGCCGAAGTGAGAGTAGAGGAGACCCTTGCGGACTGAGTAGGGATCCTTTTCGGTGTCGGTGTAACGGTGGTGAGCGCGGTGGTCGCGGGCCCACCATCTGATGGAGCCCTCAACGGCACCACCACCAACAGCAGCGAGGAAGATCTTGAGAGGAAGAGTAGCCTGGTACGAGGTGTGTGCCCACAGACGGTGGTAGCCGGCGGTGATACCGAGACCAGTGGCGAAGTAGTAGGCAACTGCCCAGATGGCGGTCTTGAGATAGAGAGGAGTCCAGTAGGCCTGGACACAACCGATCATGGGAATACCAACGATCAAGAAGACGTTGAGCCAGTTGACGTGCTTGTACCAGTTGGCTTTGGTCATAGGTGTGTCGGTGATGTGAGGCCTGGAGATCGGTTAGTGTTTTGTGCGTGGAGGCAGTCAATTCATGGCAGACTCACTTCTTGGGGTCGTAGGACTTGCTACGGTTGGGCTCGTCCTTGGAGGCCATGGGAGAGCCCTGCTTGACATAGTCAGGGTCGACGGCCATCATGCCGGCGGCAGGCTGGTGCGAAGGCATGTTGCACAAGTCTCGAGAACAAGTGCAGTGAATGCGAGAGTCTCCTTCGAACAAAAGAGTGTCGAGGGGTGAGATTGGTGTGGGTGGAGAGCACTGGAAAGAGAGAAAGGAAACTGCGCTGGCGAACTCAAGTTTTTGAACCAAGGCGAGCTTCGGACAAATGTGGCATGGCCTGATAGACGAGGCGAATACTGTGGGGGAACCAACTCGCCCCGATGGCCAGAATTCACCGTCTTTCGCGCGACTGTTGGGCTGCCCCCCAACCAATTCATGCGCTGCATTGCATCACCTTGCCACTCTATTGGGATGCACAGTCGTGATACAATACCCCTGCTGCTCTCTGTACCTGCATTAATCTGTCTGCACAACTGTCTGATCACTCCGCTGTTCCGACCGTCTGCTCGTTCACGCAGCAGCAGCAACAACAATTCGTTCAATCCTCGACCCTGAGACACTCACATTCCACCGACAGCTGGCCAATTTTTCGCCACCAGGACTTTTGCCTTTATGGATGATGGCACGCGAAACATCCGGCCTGCTTGCCGATCTGCTCTCAATTCTAGAAAGCTGTTCCCGAAGCCCGCACGCTAATCCCGAGGTTCATCGTTGGAAACACGTAAAATCAACTCGAGTAGAAGCCTCCAGACGCTGTCCATCTCTCTTTGCTTCTTCGCGTTCTTGCCAATTCAGCCGAGCACGAATCCAATTGTTGTTCCCTTCATCATCAACAAGTCAATCTCCTTGTCTCCGCGTCGAGCCTCAATTTTAGATTGCCAGTGGTGTCTGAGATCTGGTTGAATTCCAGTGGTGCTGACCTGCCAAGCATCATCTCGTGCGGAGGCTAGCGTCAGTTGACCAAAAGGCGTGTCACCTCAGGCTTTCTTTCCCAGCAGATGGCCGTTGATGGCTCCAGACGCGCGCGTTCTGACGTTTGTCTCGACCTGCCTTCTTATTATTGCGCGTCTTATGCAGAGATATATCAATGCTCCTCCATCATCATATTGGTACGCGACTCAGCCCTGTATGGTCTTTGAACCGGCTATTTCCAGATTGAGGGTCTTCGCGGCTACTCCCGGCATACATGAAACTAAGCTGTCTTCCCAAAGAGGGAGTGGTTGCGAGCCAATCACGGCCGTTTCTATCGAGTTGCCTTATTCCTTCCGCCGCTGCTATCCATGTCCTATCCCCAGACCTTGTGTCATGCAACCAAGAATTCAACGTATATTCCTTTAGTGAGCGATTATGCATCCTGCCCAACAACCACTCTGAGACGTACTCACGTTGGATACACGCATTTCGTATTGGCTACTGATCCTTTCAACAAGAAACAAACCTCTCAGATGCACCACCCTTATCGTTCAGACAGCCCACGCACACTTATCGTTGGTACACCTTTGAACCAGCTGCATGACGGTTTACCAGCGCTTCCCCATACATGATCCAAGAGCGAGCATATTGGGGTCTCCTCAGTGAACCTCACGTCATGCATCTGATATTGGATATCCTTGAATGTCATCAGGTTGTTGCGTCTCATCCTATTTTTTCTGGCGCAAGGTATCCAAACACACCAATCCCTCGGATCTGACTCCTGGTTGCTCTTCCTATCAGTTCCTTGTCTGATCTTCACATGCAAAACCTCGTACTTGCTTTGGTTGTTCAACGCTTTCCCAATCATTCGAGTGTTGCTTGAGGCTCGAGATAACAAAACTACGTGCCTCAAGAAACAAAAACACAACCAATGAGCTCGATTCGATATTGCCCATCCATATTGAACTATCACCCCACCGCGTCACCGAGTTATTACGCTTGTGCCTTGCCGGGGTCCTGCAACCGCAGCGAGGACAACGATGATCATGCAAGTCCAACAGCAGAGCCAACACATCCCGACTGTGCACGTCTCTTAGTTGCTACAGAACCGAGCTCGTTCAATTCATCTTCAGTAGGCCATCGCAAACTCCAACTCAACACCGAGCGTTGTGCATTAATCTCGCTATCTACAACATGAACTCTATCAGCAGCCAGCATCCTGCTTATACCTTGCACCCGGCTAGGAACTAAACACGTCTGGCAGCTATATCTTTACGCTATCTCTTCTATCTGGCTCCCTCCAGTATCGATAAAACATGTCTTCGTGCTGTCGTTCTTATAGAGGTGAGACCATGGTCAAGATACTTCTGCATCGGCTCTTTCGCAACAAGTGAAAGTGAAAAAGGAAAGAGCAACCTCACGCAGACGAGAAGACATATCATAAAATACTCTGTCGTCTCACTGAAGCTGTCTTCGTTCTTGGCTTGGCACCTTCCAATCGACAGACCGTGGCTCACATTTGAGACCTGTAATAAATAGCTCGGTACCTAAGAGTTTGGAAGCATCAGACAGTCACGCTTCCAGGAGATCCTGGAGGAAACGAGAAACATATATGGAGATGATATCCCAGAAGGACCAAGTCCAATTCACTACAGCACTGTACAACACGGATGGCAACACCGACTACCAAAGCAGACCACAAGGTCTATGAACCAGATGTAGCTTCGCCTCTTTCCTTAATACGCTCCCACAGTTGTGAATCTATTCACTGTGTCGACTTTTGTTTTGGCAACCAGAGATTATACGTTCCTGAGAGCAAGATCATGGACTTGACTACTTTCTCCTTTCGAGATGGATGTTGGCAAGGACAACTGTTCTCCATCAGGGGCGCGGCTGATTCTTGATATCGATCAAGTCACAAGCCCACCTTCTGGATTTGAAATACTCGGCTGCCTTGACGTCACCTTGACAAACGTAGGATATATGTTCTTGAGCGAGTTTACTTCTAGACTTGAATGAACAAAATCTGTAAGGCATAGCGCTATCATGATGGTTAGCATTTTTCGATGGTATCCTTTGCTATAGGGACAGGAGACTTCTGTCTGTTCCTTGCAATATACATTGACTTGCCGGATCTCAAAAGACAAGCAATGTAGAAAAACATCTACTTGCTTTGAGCCTTTTTTGCCGCTTACTTAACAATAGTCCGATAATTGACGTCTCTAGTAGCAGCCTAGGTACTCGATGTCTTCGATATTGACCTGGTACTCGACGTCCATTCCTCTATCCTAATCCTCCCTGTTCTTTTTCTCCGTACCTCAGGAACCGCTCTTACTTCGTTGGCGCTATAAAGTTCTGCCAGAGATTCTAGGCAGAAGGAATATAGACGTTATAAATTCCACGCTTACAAAGACTCAGGTGTATAGCTGGCAATGTAACAGAAACCCATTTCTTTCGAAATCATGTATGACGAGTGTATGCGTGCACGAGTACACATATAAAGAGCAACTTCACCTGCCAGGAACTCTCGAATCGTTAATAATCTACCTGAGATTGACTGATACACCATGGCATTGTCGAGAAGTTACAAAGCCACTCTATTGACCGCACTACCACTGACCATCAGCCATTGAAAAGGATTTTGCACGTGTTCGAGAGGGCATTGCAACAAGAGACGAATCGACCCGGCGATGAAATCGACGCGGTTCATAGACGAGCTCTTAGTACGATGCAAAGGGGGTCGAGCAGGTCAGTAGCCTCGAGTCCTCCTCCCGCTCTCCATCACGTTACGCGCAGAAGATTATATGCCGAATCAAGCAGTCCCTTGGGGAGCATAAGAGACTTGCCAGGGTCATGGACCTGGATTCAGCTGGTGGAGTGGGGTCGGTTGCTCCAGCTCTGCTAAGCGCACAGTCGCTCGAGCCAGACCTCTCGCTGTAGGTCTTGAGCTAATGGCTTTGGTGCGGATGTGAGAAAGTTGTGGGTTGCATTGTTCGTGTGTTCTTGCGGTTTTTGTGTTGCTACAGGATGATGTTTCTTCCCTCCGTGAGAGTTGCACTTGGTGTCTCGACTTCACTTCATGGAGGTTTCACTGAAAGAAGTGTAAGTATCGCCTTGAGATATCTAGTCTCGAAAGTGGAAAGATTGGCCTGATCGCAGCTTCCTTTTATGTGATATCGTGTACAGTGTTTGTTCGTTATGCTCATCGCACCTTCCTCATGCTCGATGTTTACTCCTTGGACTGCTCCTTCTCCACGTCGTCGATGATCTCCCTCAAGCTCTTCGCGCTCTGCTCAAACTCCTTCTTCTCGCTGTCGTTAAGCTTCAAGGGAATCTGTCTGACGATACCCTTTCTGCCGATAACCACCGGCATCGAAAGGCAGACATTCAAATCATCCTGGTAGTGGCTGATGGGTGTGACATTGCATTCATCGAAAAGAATCGATTTGCAGATTGAAGAAGTCACGCCTCCAATGCCGTAAGCTGTGGCGCCCTTTGCATCCGAGATTGATGCGGCCTTCTTCTTGGTATCTTCTGCAATTGCAGCCTTGTCGAGCGAGGCATCCGGGAAAGCGGATTCGAGAGGAACACCACCGACTGAAGCATGAGACCATGCAACCTGTTGTAGGGTTAGCGAGAATTATCTAAGAGATATCGTCTCAGAATTTACCATTTGCGAATCACCATGCTCGCCCAGCACATATGCATTGATAGAGCTAGCAGCAACACCGCATTTCTGGGCAAGGATACCGCGAAGGCGAGCGCTATCGAGGAAGGTACCGCTTCCAATGACTTGGTCCTTTGGCAGTCCCGAGAACTTTTGGGCGAAGTAGGTCAGAATATCCACAGGGTTTGTGACCAGGAGAATGATGGTATCCTCGCGGAAGGGCTTCATGTCCTCGATTGCTGAGCCCAGAATCTTGAGGTTGCGGCCGACAAGGTCGGTACGGCTCTCTCCTGTGACAATGTCAGTACACAGATTCGTAAATTAATGACAATGACATTGTATCCAAACTTACCCTTCTTCTGTGCTGCACCAGCGGTGATGACAACGATATCACATTGCCCGGCTTCCTTGTGTGTGCCGGCGCGTACCTGGGTACTTGTGTCGCCATGGAAAGTAGCATCAGAAAGATCCTGTACCTGAGCATCACGGACTTCCTCCTTAGGATCGACAAGTAGAATCTCTCCAGCCACAGGGTTTAGGATCAGCGAGTAGGCGATTGTGGAACCGACCTCTCCAGATCCAAGGATGGCGATCTTCGAAGTCATTGACTTTTGTGACATGTTCCTGATTGATTGTGTAAAGATCGGGCGGTTGGGTCTCGAAGGCTGCCTCTGTTGAGTGTTTGAAACGCCGTTGATGGGTGACGTGAAGTGGTAAGTTGAGGTTATAAAGGTCGCTTTGGAGATGCGAGATACTCTTGCAGGAAGAGAGGGTATGAAGACAGGGCGAGCAAGGAGTTCACCGGATCGAGAAGCTACACGTAACGTCATTTTTGATCGTGTTCAACAAATTTCGGAGAAGGTGCTCTCGAGAAAACGCGTTGCAGATGTTGCTGAATTGGAAGTTAATGACGTCGACATCGGTCATCAAGGTGTTCTTAACATGTCTGATTCTTTTCTTGTCCTCAACATGTTGCCATCAAGAAATGGTCCTGCCTCCCTGTGTGCACAGTATGTAACGCGTGTGGCTATAGAAATGCACAAGACTGTTAGGAAACAGGATAGGTACTGTCCAGTGAAACTACAGCTCTCTTTGATCATGCCTCTGATTCCAAGAACAATTGTGCCTCTTTATAGCATAGAGATGCTCTTTGCTATAGTCGGAGCGAGGTAGTTCAACCCCAACAGTGTGATGACCTTTTCAGAGAAATGATCAGTTATGTCTGTTGGCAGTCGATTGGCATCACCAAATACCGTCTTCGTCGGAGAAGTAGTTATGTCGCAAGGAGCTGAGCCATGCCTTAATTAAGAAGCATCACCGCATAATTTGAAGCTGCTAATTGAGACGATTCTGAACACAAGAACAGTCAAAGTGGAAGAGAATGAAATTCGTATCATTTATGACCTCGGATATCATGTGTTACTAGGTGAGGTCCGTCCATAAAACAAAGCAAACATTAAGAGCAACTTTTTGGCCGTAGCAAAATCAACAGACGTCATGATCCAACTTATTTCGGCACGCCGATGCTGTTCCAAGTACCGTGCGCGATCGATCCTGTTTCCTCGTCGCGACGAGTTGTGCGGATAGCGTATGAAGTCTCCACGCGGACGCCATCGTCGACATCGTATGGGTGGTTCTGACTGCGGTTGCTTCTTGTGTATACCATCTTTTCTGTCGAGGCGTTGCTCTCAATGTCGAAGTCGTCCGAAACCGGGGTTCTGTCTTCGAGTTCGTATTCGTTGATAGTGCCTGACTTGTCGACTTCGCTAGGAAGCTTGGAGCCCTTGTATGATCTGTTGTGGGCTGAATGTAGATTGTGACCAGATCTACCATATCCCGAGCCTCTTCCGGTAGCGTTGGGATCGTACGGGCCTGGCAGCCAGAATGCTTTGCTGAAGAGAGGACGAAGGATAGGTACGTTGATGGTGAAGATACCGATGAATGTTTCGCGAACACCCTGAGACGTCATTAGCATGTTTCCTGCATGAGACAATACATCAACCACATACCCATCCATTGATGTTAGCGGCAGATGGTGCTGCATCAAGCGACAAAACAACACGAATAATAGCAGCAGCGATGACGAACATTCCTGACGAAAGGACGATTGCAATCACGATCTTCTTCCTGAGGGGCATCTTCAATTGCCAGAGCATTGGGATCGGAACCATAAGAATGGCCGCGTCGGTCAAGATGTTGGGAATGGCGACAGCGAGGAAGTTTTGTGGTCTGAAAGCACACTTCCATGGAGGCATGGGAGTGACCTGCCAGTTCATCTGGGTGCTAAGAAGGGATTAGAAAGAATGCCTTGGCCCACAGACTCAAGAAGTACTTACGGGAAGCAACCAAAGATGAGTACAAACCAGACAACAACATAGCTGATACCAGTAAACCAAAAGAGGTACTTGATCATCTTGGTGTGGAAGGAGCCTAGCGTCAGACGCTTGTAGAAAAACAGCATAGTAAATTTCATGGACCAGATAAGCGCGGGATAACTGCACCATGCAGTGTACTCCAATTTGGATCCATAGGTTACGCGATCGATGTCCGCTTGGGTTGCAGTCCGGAGCCATTCCTCGGTGACCTCTGAGCTCTCACCAGTGTAGTGGACGATATGCACTGTGACAGAGTCGATGGTGTTAAAGATCATGACACCGACACAACACAAGTCGTCCCAGTAAAGACCCCTTAACCCGACAGTTCGCAGACGAACTGCATAACGAGTAAAAAGAATGAACATAGAGATGGCATAGAGAGCCTAGAGCTGTATTAGTTGAGCTGCACATTGATGGGCTGTTGCATCAACGCTTACCCAAATCTCCTTCAGGATGGCATCGAGGGCCATGGTGGTCTACGTCTACCCTGAGAAGGGCTCAAAATGCAAGCCTCCAACAAGAGCGGTGTTGGAGTCAATGGATCAAACAGAATAACACCTCCCTAGGAATAAAAGACAAGAAGGTAGCAAGAGGGAGGATGGAGTTGCGTCGGAAGGCTACAGATAGCAATGAGAGGGCTTCAGCCATAGTTAAAGCGGGAAAGTATGATGCAAAATGGTCTCAGCCTGCCAGTTTAAGAGTTGAACACTAAAGATAGCCGCGAGTCAATAGGGCGACGGTCAAGTTGACTTTAAGCCTGAAACGGCTAGATATTGCCCGTTAACAGAGTCGAGATCTGTCAGCTCTCTTCTTCTAGGAAACACATACACAAACAGCATTGAGATGACTCGTTCGACAGGCATCATACTCAACACCACCGAGCAATTGACTAGATGCACGTGGAGACAGCTCAATGAAGATACTCGCGCATCTCGGCAGTCCAACCATGTACTGAGATGGCCTTCAGCCACACACGTGGAGTGACAAGGTATGCGTAGCGGGTACAAAGCAGAGTTCAGCTTCCGAGTACCTGGAAGCTGGTCGCCTTATCGCCCTGATTGGGCAATGCAAGTAGTTATTTCGTTTTGTGTGGAACAAAGTCGAAGCGAGGCATGTTGGCGGCAAACTCAACAGCAAGCGAGAAACGGCATCGCAGATACCGCACCCGACTGAACGATTTGGGTTCAAAGAAGCGATTCCAGAAAGGCAGGTGCAGGTTGGAGCCGAGAGGGTCTGACCTCAACCGTTGTGCTTGACTGTTGCCGGCGGAACGGGGACAAGGCTTCAGGCAATTGGATCTCCATCGAATACTCATCGCACTATCAGAGAACGGGTAGATTCGACATAGAGTAGATCTTGTCTATGACTCGGTAAGCCCAATACATATGCCGTGAATCTCGACTGGCCATAGATCAAATCGAGCTGAGCATGAGGCTGGTGCGTTGTGGGGCCAGGATATAGTGGTCAAGGCACACAGCGACCACGTGTACTTATTCTAGTAGCAAGAGCTAGGGAAGTCATGGCAGGAGGGCTGAGCGGGTAGGAGAAATGATGGCAGGAGTCAAAAGACATGTAGATAGGGCAAAATGCATGTGCAAGCGAGAGATGAAAGTTCTGACTCGCCCTATGCGAATTTGTCGACGTTGTGCTGTATATCGATAAAGTTTCAGTCGGCAGTCTTGGAAGCGGGATGGTAGATGAAGTGGAAATAAGACAAATATGGGCTAGAAGCCGTGCAAGTTTGTGAGAAAAGAGGGCAAGGCACAGGCAGGGTGAATCTGCCCTAACGAGGACGTCGAGCGGCAGTACCGCCAATACAAATCATGCGTTGAAAGAATGCAGCAGTAGCAAGTTGACCCATGACTCTTGAGACTTCAACCAATTCTCGAGCTGCAAGGCCGCGACAAGCTGACGGCCAAGTGAGATCATGTAAAGGGAGCAAGGGCAAGCGAGACATGTCCGTCCGAGGTGACGCTTCGTCTAGGAAGGCGCTCTACAAAAGACTTGGCAGTCAATCGCGGGGAAAGGTGGAGACTTTTCCAGAACATCTTGGTTGCAGAGCTGGTAGGGCTGACTCGATGCTGTGACCATTTCGAGCTGCACTGCTGCAGTAGACTGCCGCCGTCTGTCAGCACCTTCAGGTCAACATCATGGCTGCGCCCAATCGTCTGCGCGTCTTTCTCGAGATCACTATCGGGAACGAACCAGCAGGTCGTCTGACCATCGAGCTCTTTACTGATCAGACTCCAAAGACATGTGAAAAGTGCGAAACCTTGAGCTCACCTCATGTCTATACTTGCGCTGACTCTGCCGACAGCTTCCGCGCTCTATGTGCAGGCTCGCACAAGAATCTCAGCTATGCCCTCAGTCCCTTCCATCGCATCATTGACGAATTCATGGTACAAGGCGGAGACATAACTCGCGGCGACGGCACAGGCGGCGACAGCATCTACGGCGGCGACTTTGAAGATGAGAATCTGGGTTGGCGCGCCATGGATGCCGCCGGTCTGGTGTGCATGGCCAACCGTGGAAAAGCCACCAACAGCAGTCAATTCTTCATAACTCTCGATGAGTGCCCGCATCTGAACAACAAACACACCATATTCGGACGCTTGGTTGGAGGTGAAGACACTCTCGCTCGCATGGCCAAGGTCCCGGTCGACAAGGACGACAAGCCGCTCGAGCCGGTTCTGATCGCTCGTTGTGGAGAACTTGAGCGCAGAAAGAAAGCGCCCGTCGCATCGCCCGAACCAGTGTCCAAAGACAGAGGGCGAAGGAACAGACGTGGAAGTTCTGCATCGCTCTCACGCTCCCCGTCTCCACGACCCAAGAGGAGTCAGCCAGTACGAAGACAGAGCGACCACATAATCGACGAAACTCTGCGCGGTAGAGTACGCGCAAGATCGGATGATGAAGATGTAGAGTCGTCTGCAAAAGAGCGTGCTATCGAGTCAGATTCACAGAGCCCGGACAGCAGGTACAAGCGGAAACGTAGTCCCAGTCCGTCGCGAGGATACGAGAGAAAAAAGGCCAGTCGCGAGTCAAGTCGAAGTCCGATAGACTCGCGTCGGCGAAGAAGAAGTCTGCCGAATCAGTATTACGATCATGATGCACCAAGCCGATCAAATGATAGTGATCGCAGACGACACAGAGACAACGATCGGTACAGACCTGGAAATGGTGGTAGGCATTACGATAGAGACGGCGGAAGGAGAGGTGGAAGAAACATATACCGCCCACCAAGGCAAGAAGAAGGACGTCTGGGTGGAGATGCATACGGTAGCGCTGGCGCAGGAGCGGGTGAGGAGAGCACCGTCAAGTTCAAGGGCAGAGGCCACATGAAGTTCAGGGAACCGGATAGGCGTTGGTAACGATCATGCGTAACGTGAAATGAAAAGACCAATACACCACACTGTTTCTTCTTTACAAGCGACCTTGCTCTCTTCCAGCAGCTCTTAGACCACCATCTCCATCAACAAGTACGCACCAACCTTCTCCACCTCTACCTCCATTACCACCTACCGCTGCGCCTGGGAACTCCCTCTTTGCATACTCGAGGACATCGTCGTCGAAGCTGCCGGGCTGAAGCCACACGGCTCTCACACCTGCCTCCTTGGCCTCTTGCAGTAGCTTCTTTGTAACTGCGGGAGGTGTAATAACGCTCAAGCCTGTCTCCTTTGGTTGTTGCAGAGCTGAAGGCGAAGGCACAGTATCGAATTCCTTGGAGGCGACAGAGACACTTGGTCGTGATGGATTGAGTGGTGTGACGGGCAAGGAGCGCTGGAGGTACCATGCAAAGACTGCAGAGTGTCAATGGATGTTGAGTGGGGAGAAGGTATATGGAAGCTTACCTCTGTGGCCAAACTTGGAGGGGTCGCTGCTTGCTCCTGCAACGGCAAAGCGAGGACTGGCGAGGAAGTTCTTTACAGCTGCGTTCATGTCTTGAGTGGTCATCGTTATTGGTCGTTGGGGATATCAAGGAAGAAAGATCCGAACATGAAGTGATAGAATGACTGCGGACTTACGGAGTTAAGCTTGTACCGAGGTATGAGCAGCTGGTTCTCGCAACGACAAAGTCAGGCTGTCAAGGATACGACCCTGCTCATCACATATCTTGTAGCATATCAAGACGAAATCAAACTTCTGAACTACCTTCCACTCCGAAACAACATGCTAGAGAATGCATGTTCAATTGGCGACTGTGGATTGACCGCTACGTGTAGGTGCAATAGAGATAGTCCGTTGGTGATTGATTTTCAACAAGTATGAGAAAATCTGCTAGGATACACCCCCACTACTCACAGTATCGTAAGACAACTGGGAACATACATAAAGATAGTCGGACAATCGGGTTCGAGATTTGCAGATAGGCTGCTGCAACAATTTGTATTCCTTACACAAGCGCTGCTGCAAGAGAAAGTGGAAAGTGATAGGTAAAAGGCAGGCACAGTTGCCTAATCGGGGAGTGTGTTGATGAGTGCCGCATGGCAACGGGCCTGAAGCGTGCTGGGCCGCCTAATGGTCGCAGCGCAGATTCGACACAAACACATCAAACGACTCCTTTATGCTGGCGGGGTTCCAAGAGACGCAGACAGCCTCACGTATATCTCGCCAATCGCAAAAAGTCCAGACTTGATCCATTCAGAGAGAACCAGACAAAGACAACAAGACATAACCAAAGATGGTGAGTTGATCTGTTTACTGCGGGCAGACCCTGCATGGAGACCCGAAAGTCAAGATGCAGCCAACCAAAAGTCGCCAATCGCCCTGTTTTGTGTCGGTTGATAACTCCCGTCCTGTGAACAACACACCACAACAACGGCCATTCCACTCTTCTTCACCACACCTCTTTCCTGCAACTCAGCACCTCCACAGCCCAACGTCGCATACAGACCAAGACTAAGAAAATGGATCAGGCCAACACAACAAACTACAAGGAGGCCTTCGCTCTCTTCGACAAGCGCGGTAACGGCCGTGTTCAACTCGAGTCTCTGGGCGACCTCCTCCGCGCATGCGGCCAGAACCCCACCCTCGCTGAGATCAGCGACCTTGAGAAGAGCATTGGTGGAGACTGTGAGTCCCAGAAGAAGAACATTGGAAGCATGGGACACAGCGACTGACAAACTCAACCAGTCGACTTCGACTCATTCTCAAAAGTCCTCAACCGCGCCGGTGGGTTCCGCGACCCTGGCGAGCCCGAGGAGTACTGCCGCGGTTTCCAAGTCTTCGACAAGGACATGACTGGCTTCATCGGTGTCGGTCAGCTCAGATACAGTACGACAACTGCCCCTGAAGACGACGATTGCCCAAGAAACAAGACACTAACACATACGCAGTCCTGACCAACTTGGGCGAGAAGATGAGCGACGATGAGGTCGACGAGCTGCTCAAGGCCGTTGACACCAGCAGCGGCGAGATCAACTACGTTGGTATGCAGACCTCCAGACATTCACCTCAAGTGTATCGCATGAACTGACACCTGCTCTCCAGACCTCGTCAAGACCGTTCTCGCAAACTAAGCGCCCTTTCTACTCTATACCCATACCCTTTACCTTTCTCGAAACAAAACAATCTTGGCGCTTTGGCACGGGATATGAAGCATGGATGGCGTTTTTTTGTTTTATTCTGTTTTATTCTGGAACGAGAATGAATTTTATCGCGGCCCTTTTGGAAGACACGACCGAGATCTGTACAGCGGCAATTCTACCTTGATGGGGCTTTTCAAACACACCCGTCTATGACCCGCTCCCGGAGCTCTATATCTGCTTAACACCGTGTACTCAAAGATCAGACCCGAGGCGCTATAACGAAGACTCATTCGAGAACTTCTGAGCGTCCTTCTGAATCTCTTCTGCTAGCCAGCGAGCCTCCTTCTCCATCTCTTCCATGCTTCTAGGCTTTCTCTTATCATCCTCGACCTTGGGGAACTTGCCCTTTCTCACACCCTCCTCTTCCCTCTGATGCCTGCCCACATCTCCCTCGTCACCCTCCAATTGTTCATAGATCTTGTCACCGCCGCCGTGCGCGTCCATGTCACCACCTGTTCTTGGTATGAGATGGGCATGCACATGGGGCACGCTCTGTCCCGCAGCCTCGCCATCTTGTATCGCTATATTGCATGCCGAGGCATTATAAACGCGCTTCAGGGTCCGCGACGCCAATTGTACCGTGCTGAACAGATCTGTGACTTCATGGGCGCTGAGTTGATCGATATGTTGGACGCGACGAAGAGGGCAGACGAGAATGTGGCCTGGTAGCAAGGGTTTGAGGTTTACGAGGCAGAAGGATAGAGGTGTTTTGTAGAAGACCTGTGTTTGGGTTTAGTCTTGGTCGGTGTGGAGGGGTGGCTGTGTATGACTGGACTGACTTGAGAGGTTACGGTGAATGGACCGAATTGAATGGCCTTGACCAATGATGAGGGTGGCATCTCTGCCTGGCTATCAGAGCTCATTGGTCTTTTGTGTGTTGTGTGACTTGTTGGCTACGGAGGGTGTTCTTTGGAGTTTAGACCCGCGACGCGAGACGTCACTGACACTTTGTTCTACGACGGGAGTCTACAACCATCCCTCTACCATTGGCTTTGAACCACAAACTCGAAAACTACATGCCTTCGAACTTGTCGCCTACGGGTCTGCAACTGACATTCTAGTATCATTATAGGAATGTAGTTCTCAAATATCAATGCTATGTACTGTCGAATGCTGACATATAATCGAGCTTCGCGTCCTACAATCTCGCTTGGGGATCCAAGCTCTTCTGCGGCGTGATTGCCTGAGCCTGCAGCCATCGCGTTGTCGTTTGCTCCTCCTTTGTCTGCAAGCTTGAGTTAGACTCATAAGACCCCTCACGAGAGCTGTAGCTATATCTCAAGCTCAGAGCCCATTTCAATACATTCTTCTCATCTCAATCTCAAAATCAAAGACTCCGGCATAACCATTGCAATCAATCTACAAGTCTAAACTCAAGATGCCTTCCAACAACTCCTCCACCTCGAGCTCTGGCTCCAACTCCGCTTCCAGCGGCAGCGGCCCTTCGTACGAGATTACCTCTAGCGGCACCAACGACCAGGGCAACCACTACTGCTCGCGCGACTACGGCTCCAGTGCTGCCAACGACAACTCCTACCACTACTCCAACACGTAAGTACAGCAACTACACCGTCCAATTTTCAAGGGAACAATGCCAATGCCAGAGAACAGCGATGGCTCGTACTACTACAGCAACCCCAATGGCTCGACCTACTACAACTCGGGCTCTGGCTATTCCAGCTACACTCCTCCTCAGGGCAAGTAGAGACCAAGCTGTCATGGCATCGTTTGTGGCGAGTGCTTAGCTTCGACGGTCTCTCTACGGTCGAGTGGCAGCAATGATGATGGTTAAACGAGATATGATGTGATGCAAAGGGCTTCGGCAGATGCAAAAGCGAAAAGATGATGACTTTAGGAGCAACGTTTCTTGTCTTTTTGGGGAAAGGGTTGCATGACAGGACAGTTGACAGACAGCCGCTGGCCCTTTTGTATTGAAGAAGCGTTACAATCCTCAAGCAAACTGTGCATTTGCAGATCTTATCAATTCGTGCCCTAACTCTCTCTCCTGACAAGACTGACACTGACAAATTAAAAGAAATCGCATGTGGCAACTGTTTTCTCAAGCACGAAAGGCGGTTCGCTTCTGTATGCCAAAGATGACCCCGGGTTTGAGACACCAATGGCGAAATTCGTGTCAACGTCTTTTGTCGACAACGGGCCTCGGGGGGTTTAGATCATGTCAACGCCTTCGAGCCTGGCGATCGCCATAACTTGTACAGTGATATGCAGAAGCCTTTTCTGCTCTCAAGGGCTTTCACAGCGATCCGTTCAGCAGGAAGCTTCTTGCAAATCGCAAAAATTCCCAAAACGCAACGGCAGTAACAGAGAAGCAAGGTTTCAACAGGTAGGAAGTTTGATAATACTACATTGTTATCATGACGGACGTGCCCCTCAGCTGTCTCTTTTTCTTTGTTTGATCTTTCTTTCATCTCTGTCTTGTGCTGTTTGTCCTGTCTTTCCATGCTCGAATCGACGTAACAGAATATCAACAATGGTCTCACCAGATGTTGCAGAGTACAATTTACATCCGATTGCGATTATTGTGTTGCCGATCCCACTTGCTGCCTTGTCAAGTATTGCAATCTCGATACGGTTATGGATTCGATGTTATCTCGTTCGATCTTTTGGTCGTGACGATGTTTTCTTGATACTCGCTCATGTGAGAAAAGGCATTCCAATTGCTGAATACACAGTTCATTCTAACCCTGATTCTCTGCAGATCTGGTTTCTCGCTGCTTGTGGAATCTTCATGGCCATTGGAGTAACAGAATACAATCAAGGCCTCGAGTCCGTCGTCAAACTCGCAGAGGTAAACCCAAGGCTCCTCATTCTCTACATACTTCTCACAGAACTTAACCTGACATGACCCAAAACAGCTCAGTGTTCTAGGAATCACATTCTACCTCTTGAACCAATGTTTCTTCAAACTGTCTATGGCGTTCTTCTTCCTGCGTATACCGAACCGCCCTCTACATCGCTGGATCATTATCGTTAGTGTCACCATTTCTGTCCTGTTCAACCTCATCCTCATGGGGATATCCATCGGTCAATGCGGCAATATCGCCACCATAAACCTCGACAATCTCCATTGTATATCTTGGTCCATCCAAGGGCCCTTGAACTATTTCTGCGCAGCCCTAAACGCAGCTGTCGATTGGATCTTTGCTATCTTGGCTATTTATATCGTTTCTGGATTGAGTCTGGATTCGCGCTCCAAAGCTTCTGTTTACTTTATCATTTTACTTGCTTCGGCAGGCAGCGTCGTTAGTGTAGTCAGAATTCCCTACATCCCTGGTTTACGACTGGACACCGACTACTACTCGCCCAAAAACGACGTTATCGCCTATACCTCGCTCATCGAATCAGCCATTGGGATTATCGTAGCTTCAATGTCAGTAATGCGACCTCTGGCCGCTCGCATCGCCCAAAAAGCCAAAATCGCCTTGAGCAGTGGGAGTAGAACTCGTTCGAGTGGCAGAAAGAACACACCTCAAAGGATAGAGATGCCGAAACTGGAAAGTAGTGGGAAAGGAGAGGTTAAGTTGTATCAGGCGTTGCCGGATCCGACGCCTACGTATCTGGAGATGGACTCGATGGAGATGGATTATTTGAGTGTCAGAGATGCGAGTGTGGATGTGGAGATGGCGAGAGAGAGGATAGAGAGGAAGGATTGGGCAAGATGAAAGGACGATACACGACATACGGCCACAAAAAGCAGCAACAACACCACGACAACTGGTTCACGCCTTCTGGAAGTCACGAGAGATCTGTATGATTTGTCACAGAGCAGTTGGAGCATCGTACACGACACGATATGGCCATCCCAAAGCCTCCGACTCGATCATCGATACTCTTCCTGTATCGCAGTCGTTGACTTCGCAGCACGCAGAACGAAAGGAGAGAACAGCGAACTCCACTGCAAGGCCAAGGTGTGCGCACCATCAAGGGAGGACGACACCAGGCACACCCTGTTAAAGGGAGCCTGATCCACTCAGAGTCTTCCTGAAAACCCCATCAAAGATGTTCGAAAACCAAGAATACCCACCCGCCATGAAATCGCCATCAAACCCCCTCCTCTCAAAAGAAACCAGCAAAACAAACCCCCGCTGCTGCACGGGGAGAAAGCCACCAGTATAAATCCAGTCTCATTTCCAAGAATTGGGAGCCTGTAATGAGCTCCCAAAGTCACAATTCGACTACGGGAAATCGAACCGAGGACCTTTCCAGCGGCAGGAGCCGTCAACATTCGCGATGAAGTTAGCGTGATACCGCTGGGCCAACCACCGCTTGTCGGTTAAAGCGGTGGTTGGCAGGTGAGAGGTAGACGGTCATGCTGGTACATAAGGCCAGTGAGTGAAGTGTGAATGTGGTGGGCTCTGCCTGTCGATGTGATCAGGGAAGGTCTCTGCTAGAAGCAGTCCACCAACAGACTCGCATTTGGCAGGTGACAGGGGTGAAGGCAAGAGGTAGATGGCCAATAGAACATTTGGAAGTAATCTTTATTTCTACCAAAAAAAATAGCAAAAAGGCTAGCAATGCACTAAATGCTTTTTGGGGGACCCCTATTTCTCCTTCTTCAATGAGCAAGAACATTCTGTAGATGCTCTCCAAAAATCTATATGCGTCGAAAGGAAAAGCTGCCGCAAGAAGGTAAGGAGCGATGGGAACAGCCCATCTACCCAGCGAAACGGAATCTTGCAGCTTCCAATCTGCCGAGGCCTTCTCTAGGTGCAACGTTCCTTCTTCTGTAGGAGTTTGTGAAGTCTTGCAGGAGCGTGCGGATCTTGCGTATATCTCCAGATTCAATGCGTTGCTGAATGTTGCGCAAGAGTCGCTCCTGTTCTTGCGGGCTGATGGATCCAGCAGGGAGCATGGACACTGTGTTCGCCGTCCAAGTTGCGGTTGCCTCTGGCATCAACTGGAACATGGCAAGCAATACTCCAGAAGCATCTGGGAAGCAATCGGCAGGGAAGGTGTACATCATGCCTGTCATGAGACGTTGCACCAACACCTCGCCTTGCTGAGATGTGAGTGTTTTAACTGCGTTTTGGATCTCTGGTGGGTTAAGGCGGCGGTTAGGGTCTTCGCTGAATGTTGAGATAGGTGCATTCTCGCCGCCGTAAGCGAGGAAGTCACGTAGGAAATGAAGAGTTGCTAGGATTGGCTCGTCCTTGAGGAGTGTGAGCGAAGTGGAAGCGGCAGACAGAAGAGTTGGTGTCAGCTCATTTGCGATAAATTGACGTGAGTGATAAGCTTGTACGTCTACACAGAGGCGGAAGAAGTCTTCGATGACGTCGGGTAATTGCTCTGGAGGCAGATCGTTGAGCGCGCGCAAAAAGGTAGTGGCTTGTTGCACGTAAAAGTTGAAGATTGCTTGTGTAGTCTCTGGGCTAACACCTTCGGATTCATCAGTAAACTCGCGGACGATTGAGTCGGTGGCCCAGAGGAAGCAGCCCTGTCTTGATGCGGCGAAGCCAGATGCCAACTTCTCGGCTAGATTGGGAAGAAGTGGTGCGGTATGTGTGCGGTAAGAGAGCACAATGTAACGCCAGCATCTACAGACGCGCTCAAGGATGGGAGCGAAGTTGGAGAAGTTGTCGGCAATGGCGGCCAGAACAGGGAATATCTCCTGGCAGTATTGCACGGCAGGGTGCGGCTCACCAGGTCTAATTTCTGGTTGGATCCATTGTACAAAGATGGTAATGAGGTTGAGGTGGTCAGCAAGGGCTAGCTTTTCCTTTTCGCCAGTAGCAGACTGAGCCATGTCCATTAGACGCTTGACGACAGGGTCGCAGCACATTTTGAAAGAAGCATAGATTTGATCGACGGGCTGTTTTGAGAGCACTGATGCTATACCCTCAGTAATTTCCTCTTGACTTGTTGGTGGTAATCTGTTGATAACGGTTTCGTAGAAGGTCTGAAGTTGGTTGGCGAAGCCCTTGAGAAGTTCGGCGCAGTCGTTGCAGAAGAATCTGAAGGAGAGAGCAGCAGCAGTAACGACCTCTTTAGAAGGATGATCAAACGCAGCCATGATAAAGTTGAGTTGAGCTTCGAGAGTGTCGGGGTGTTGAGCAGTCCACTCGGTGTATCTTCCAAGTGCCATGACAGCCTGGAAGCGGACCTTTTCTTGATCTGGGATTTGGACGATCAAAGGCACCAATCTAGGCAGCATGATGTTCTCATCCGGAGGGACCATACGACCCATGGCGCGCATACTGAACAGAGGAGCCTCGAGCTTCTGCCACTCAGGGACGTTTCCTGCGCTCGCTTGGGCACCATATGTGTTGACCCACTCTTCAATCTTGACATATGACTTTTGGAGACACTCAGTGACGCCAATAACCTCACAACAGTCCTTCAGTACGTCACCCATCTGGTGGCGGAACTCACGGAATCTTTCCTCCTGTTCGCGATCGCCATCGAAGAGGTCGTTATCGTTGCCACTCTCAGGCTTGGGGAATTCGAGGTGTCCAATCATGATATCGACCAAGTTGAGGTAGATGTCGACGAACTGCATGCGAGCCTGCATGTAGCGTTCCAGAGTGATGTACTGCTTGAGTTCGTACCAGAAGATGAAAGTGCTACTAATGGCTTCCTTCTCGGTATCTCTAGCAGCGCATTCAAGTACAGCCTCAACCAGACCACGGAATTCTTCAGGCAGACGAGCGATGAGAACGACCCAAGCCTCACCAGCCTCTGCGAAGATGCGTGTAAGACCCTTGAGCATTTCAAAGTCTTCTGCCTCGGCGGCTTGTGCAATCTTGGGTCGGATGGACATAACTCTGGGGTAGACGGTCTTGATGATGGCCATGCATTCGTCAACGTCTCTTGTCTCTCTGAAGATGGCGCAAAGAGTCTCAACACTGGACTCGAATGATACTTCGGCTTCCAAAGCATTCATGACAACATTCAACAGAGGTGAGTTGACAATGTCGTTTAGCGGGACTTCTCTGATCCATGATGTGATGCACTCCATGAGTTGCGGGTTCTTTGAAGCAGCGTCTGACGATTGTGCGTATTGGTTGAACAGTGTGAGGACTTGGTTGCCATTCTCTTCCAACAGTTCGACTGTTCTATCCCTGAGCTCATCTTCGGTAAGGTTGATCTTTCTTCCTTCTGTGACCTCTTCGGGCAGGACGTGCAAGAACTCGAGAACGCAAGCGATGCCATTAGGGTCGTTGCCGAGGGTGGAAACGACAAGCTGTAGTACGTCCTTCCATTCGAGCATCTGGATAGCGAGATTGGCGAGACAGACACATAATTGTGTGCGAATAGGCTTGGGGCCTTGGCTGAATTGGGCGAGTAGCGACAGCAGAGTGTTGCGCAATTCGGGCAGGGATTCGCGAGGGAGCTGGTGGAAGTCGAAGATGATTTTGCCCTTGAGGGTTGTTGCGGCAAAGAGCTTTGATTCGGTAGAGGCTTCAGGCGAGTTCAGGATCAAGAAGGTTGTGTTCCATGCTTCGTTCTGCTATGGTCAGTGGGGGTTTGGAGGATGCCATGTGCCATGTGATTTTTCGCATACAGATTTCTGGAATTGTTCGAGGAACTCGTGTGCCTGGCCCTTCTGTGAGCGATCTACGTTGGATTGCATAGTCAGAAGAGCAGCCAGTACTGGCGCAAAGGCCTGGGTGCCGTTGGCGGCCATGATGGTGGAATGTGGTGTAGTGGGCGGCTTGCAGAGGACGGGTAGCAGCGATAGGTTGCGGCAGAAGGATGGAAGGATGGATGGATGGATGAAGAAGGCGTAGCTTCTTGTGGAATGAATAGGCCCTGTAGACAAATAAAGGCGTGGACAATGAATAGACAAAAAGAGTGAGTTTGTTGATTTGATTCGGGCTGGTCTCCATGTTTCTTTGGCCGCAATTGACACTGACGCAGAAACACATTTTGTCTGTGCGCCTGCTTCACCTGGAGACTTTGGCCGGTCTTGGTTGCTCTTGCTGCTGCTGCTGTTGCGACGAGACCGTGTCGCATCCACTTCATCACCACAACTCACTATCAACTACGCTCGCCAACACCCCATCTTACTGTAGATTTCAGTACCGCCGACTGCGACTTGCCATATCGACCCTACACGCAAATCCAAACCACTAGACAAGATGGAGAGACGCGGACGCGGAGGTGGTGGAAAGGTGCTGCTGCCGCCAATCAACTACATTTTCAAGCTTCTTCAGACCCGCGCAAAGGTCTCGATATGGCTGTTCGAACAGCTGGGCATCCGCATCGAGGGAACCATCAGAGTCCGTCGTCCCCTCGCCTCGTTTCGTCTGCGCGCATACTGATCAAATACACAGGGTTTCGATGAGTTCATGAACCTGGTCGTCGACGATGCCATTGAGGTCAAGCAACCCACAAAGTCCGACCCCGAAGAGTCGAGAAGAAGCCTCGGTATGTCTACCTCTGCTGTGCGACGTGTATTGGTGCATGCGCTAACCTGTATTTCCAGGCCAAATCCTCCTCAAGGGCGACAACGTTGCTCTCATCCAGAGTCTATGAGTTTGACGACTTTCTTTTCTTCGCAAATGCCTAGAGCACCTATGAGTTGCTCTGCATCTCCGCCATCTACCATGAGCGCCTTGCCATCATCTCAAGCCCTTACCAATCTGGCCTCTGACCCGCCATCTCCGAGCACCACCGCATCCACCTTCCAGTCCCATGGATCAATCGGCAGGCAATATTGAGAAGGAAGCATTTGCTCAGCAAGCGCAAATCCCACTAGGATACCAAGAGGTTAGAGAGGGGACATATTATGAAAAATGCTAAAAAGGCGTCGGTACATACCCAAAAACGGTTTCTTTCTGTTCTGTCCCTCTGCTGTTTGTGCCGAACAATACCGTGTGAGGAAGTTGTCGTAGTAGCCTTTGCCATGACCCAATCGATTCAGGTCTTGGTCAAAGGCCATGCAGGGCATGAGAATCACATCTAGCCCTGCTGCATCGGGAGCTGGTGAGTCTCCGTCACTAACCCCCTTCCCTCCGAATGAGTTTGCACGATCCGAGACAGTTCCTTTGGGGATTGATGGAATGCCCCATTTATCAGGCAGAAGCGAAGCATAGTCTTCTTCATCAGCCAGCTGCAGCATATCCATAATGGAAGCGGGCAAATTATCTTGACGAGGTTCTTTGGGCTTGTAGATGTACGGCACAAAGACATGTTTTCCTGAGCTCAGAGCATGTTTGGTAAGATCTCTGGTGTTGATCTCGCCCGAAGGCATTGACATGAAGATGCTGATGGAACGAGCATTTTTATACTCTGGCAGTGACAAGAGCAAATTTGTAGCATTGACGGCTTACGGAATGTCAGTTTGACTATGGGAGGCATGGCGTAACTACATGAAGAACGGACATTGACGTTGGACATGATCTGATGGCAGCGAAGAAAGGAGGCCGTGCAGTTTCTTTCTTACAGCCTTCTTATCCGACAGTTGAGATTCGGCGCCCAGGTCTAGAGTGGTTGACGACATTTGAGACGAGAAAGTCTTTGGAGCAGTTCTGAGTATGTTGACAGTGCGAGAAGCAGTCGTTGTTCTTGAAAAGGCATTCAGCATAGCGATGACTGAAGCAAACTTGGAAGTGTTTCAGTGTGGGGAGGAGCTATTTCGGGCAGGGGCTCGCTGGGCCTTCTCCTTCTCCGTGTTTTGGGCCTGCCAAGCGCGTCGTCGTCCTTGAGGCTTTGATTGTTGCGATAGCCATTCGCTCAACCTTGTTTTCCACCCGATTATTCCGTTTGCCTTCGAGAACAACACACGACCAACCCATATCCTGGTCCATTTGACACCCGCCTGCCAACGACTGAAATCCCTCGAACGCAGAGCGCCACAGACATGAGACTCCCCTCAGCATACGCCCTGACGGCGACCCTCGCCTTTGGCAGCGTCGCTTCGGCCCAGGTCACCGATGCCAAAATAGTCGGAACATGGTCAACAAAGTCCAACAAGACCTTGACTGGTCCCGTACGTTATGTCTCCTCGCCATCTCTTGTTGGGTCATCGCTAACCATACTGCAGGGCTTCTTTGACCCCGTCAGCGACACCCTCATTGAGCCCTCACGACCGGGCATTTCCTACTCCTTTACGTCCGATGGCTTTTACGAAGAAGCCTACTACCGCGCCATTTCAAACCCCACCGACCCCTCATGTCCCGGCGCCATCATGCAATGGCAACACGGTAGCTACGTGATCAACAGCGACGGTTCCATGGATATGACCCCCATCGCCGTTGATGGCCGCCAACTGCTTTCTGAGCCATGCCAGAACACCCACGCAATCTACACGCGCTACAATACCACTGAGCATATGCAGGTATGCCAATCTCCTTTCTGCTGCCGCTTCGAACTATAAATACTAACAAGAACAAAAGGCATACCGCATCTACACCGACCCCTACCACAACATCCCGCGCCTGGACCTTACCCAATATGACGGCAAAATCATGCAGCCTTTGTACCTCGTCTACTCTCCTCCCCAGATGTTGCCCACTGTAACTCTCAACCCCACCATCGGCGCTGCCACTGCCACCTCTACCTCCAAAGCAAAGCGCGACATTCCCAGAGAGGTCCCTACGAATTTCAAGACAGGTGTTAAGAGCCAGGTCATGAACCCTGACCGTTGGTGGTGGATGGGCTTGACCTTCACTGGTATTGGTGGTTTGCTTTACTTTGGTCCCAGAAGAATGTAAGAGCTTGAATGGGAAGCAATTTACATATCACGGAGTTCGTTGTTTCATAAGGCAGGATTTTTCCAAGAAGGAACGAAGAGGACACACGATACACCCCTTCTCTGTCACGGCAGTTTCAAAGCATTTCTCGGTTGTAGATGATTTTATGGGCGTCTTTGTTTTTATTTCTTTTCGTCTTTTGTGTCAAGACGATATCTCTGGGAGGTCGAGCTCACGCTGCTTTGGGGGTTTTGAATTTGTAATTATGGGATGCTTGGAGCCTATGAAGAACCGATTAAAATTGATCTCTTAGTACTCATCCTTTCCTCCAAAGTATGTGGATCTGATGCTGAAATGTTCAGTAAGCGGTCCCCCTGTGAATGAGCTTGTTCAAAGAAAAAAGCAAGATAAGAGGCCAACTATGCTCTGAGGCCTCCCTGATGAGGAGGTCTTTTCCGTCCCACGCCCTATCCGCGAGAAATGGTCTCCAAGATGTCGTAGCTGCTCCCAAGTATCTTTGAGCATCATCTCCCCGAGTGATGTGCCGATAGTTGACATCGACTGTCCTTCTTCCTTACCTCTCTCTTCCATCTCCCAACCTCTCCTTTCGGCATCTTTCCTCCCTTACCACTTGACCGGTCTGCCTTTTCTGCCCAAAACCCTCAACATCTCCTTCTGTCTTTCTCTCTCCTTTTCTCCATCCCTTCTCCCTTCCTTCTCCCAAACCTTTTCTTCTCTGACCATCATATCGTAGAATCCCCTATCCCATCCCTCACACCTCAATCCCAAGCACCAGAACCTTATACCAGGCATCTCAGCACCTGTATCCGGAGCCTCGAAAGCTGCGAGAATGTGTTCGGCCTTGAGGAAAGAAGTCTTGAGATGAGTATCGCGGTGCCAGGCTTCGTGGTTTTGCACATGTGCTGTTAGAGCTGAGGACGCGGCATCGTCGGAGGTGTGGGAAGGTAAAGGACCGGAATAGGTGGGTGGGGGACATAGGTGTTGTTGTAGGACTTCTGTGACCCATTTTGGACGGGAGGCAGAGGTTAGTTGGGTTGCCCAGAAGTGTTTGAGGTAGGAGGGGATCAGGGAGGTGCAGCGTTCGATGTCTAGACGGTCGGAACGGAGGTAGGAGTACATCCCATAGTAGATGTACTTTTCTCCCTTTTTGATGAAGAGAGGGGCGCTGAGCATAGACTCAGGCTTTGGTGTTGCTGGGTTGTTTTCCTCAGGAAGACGCAGGATGGGAGTTAAGAGACTGCCGTGGGTACCTGGAGCCAAAGGGGCAAGTGGCTCGCTTGTATCTTCAAAAAGATAAAAACCACGGCCAGGAAGTAGAGATAGTTCATCTTCGGGAACACTGTAGAATGAAGGCAGCCATCTGGTTCCACCGAGGTGGCTGAGGATGAACGAACGTTCAAAGTGATGCATCTCTTGAGATAAGGGAATGTTCTCGAGCTCATCTTCGTGCAACGAGGGTAGATCCCTGAGATAGCTGGGTTGCCATGTCTGCACCTTGG
The DNA here is from genome assembly GCA_024195555.1 of Aureobasidium sp. EXF-12298. NCBI lineage: Eukaryota > Fungi > Ascomycota > Dothideomycetes > Dothideales > Saccotheciaceae > Aureobasidium > Aureobasidium sp. EXF-12298. The sequence continues at coordinate 8,741 of SWBJ01000225.1, read as the reverse complement.
TCTCCGGTGCAGAAACGGTCTCTTCTTGCCTCTGCGGTGGCATGTCCTTCTCTAGCTCATCTTGCTTCTCAGAAAGCGCATCTTTCTCCGGCTCGTCTTGCTTCTCTGATGTCATCTTCTCTTGAGGCTCATCATAGTCTCTGGTTGTCAGAGCCACTTGAGCTTTCTTGTGATCTTCCGTCTTCTTTGCCTTCCTTCTCGCCTTCGATTTCTTTGGTTTGTTCGTCTGCAAAGAAATTAGCAGTGTCTCCTCCTTGGTCTCGATGACAGGCTCGGCTTCAGAGAGTTTGGGAGCTTCGGATTTTTGTGCAGGAACGTATCTGCGATGAGGTGGCAATTTCTTGGATGGCACCTGTGCCTCTTCGATTACGTTCTCAACCTTAGCTTTCTCGGGAGTGATGCTCGGATTCCAATTCTCCTTCAGAGAAGCGTGTTCGGGTGAACTTGATGGTACTTGTGCCTTTTCGACTGTTTTCTCAACCTCAGGGCTCTCAGGAGTGATGCTTGGAGCCGGTTCCTCCTTCACAGAAGCGTCCTTGGGTAGATCCAAGTCTTCCGGTGCTTTAGTTTGCTGAGCCGCGTACTTCTGATGCGGTGCTGTGGCCTTGCGGGGTTTCAGCTCTGTAGCTGCTCCGATCTGAGTTGGGCTAACGTTGCTTTCAGAGGGTTCTTCAATATTGATCGGAACTGCTGAAGAGGAAGCTTTCGAACGCCCAGAATGGCGAGAGGCGTAGGAGTTTGGGTACGATAGCTTTGCTAATAAAGCTTTTTCTTCAACCGTCCAAGTTGCGTTCAGGTCCGGGCTGGGAATTTGAGGGACGAAGGATCTGACCGTTGCACTGGGAGTATCACTCCCTCTCATAGGCGAGGCGGCCTTACTACGAGGTGAGAGGTTCCACTCCCCGGGATCATCTTGTCTCTGAGCTAAACAGGCATCCCAGCTGACTTCTTGTGCATCGGCATCTGCATGGTTGACTGGCTCAGACTTGTCCTCTGCTGACACCTCAAGATTCTCCGGCAGCTTGTTGTCGGTCTCGCGCTCTTGGGTGGGCTTTGCATCTTCCCTCAACTTTGCAGCCCATGCCTCTGCATCCTCTGCTTCAAGCAGATACGCTGCACCGCCACGATTGACCCTGCTACGGAGAGTCTTGGCCAGAGCCTCCATCTGCTCTGCTCCCCTCAGTGAGACTTCTTCGAATGTCGCGTTGCCAGAAAGAGAAACGCCAGCATAGATGCGCATCAAGTTGACATTCTTCATTGCCGATTCCAGTTTCTGCTCTTGACTTCGCGGCTCCAACTGAATCTGACGAGTGAAGTCTTCATTGTCTCTGACATTTTGTCTAGCTTGAAGATCCAGAAGCTGAAGGCGGAGTGAAGAGTTATCGTACGACAAAGATTTCTGCATATGCTGAAAACGATACTCAAGATTCTGGAGTGACTGCGAGTTCTGCAAGTTTCGGAAGTGAGTATGCAGACCATCTTGGAACTGTTGCTGCTCGAGGACATTGATGCGGTCCTGAAGTTGATGAACTATGGCGGGGTCTGCATTGACTGGTTGTGGGTTGTAAGGCATGTAGTTGTGAGGTACCACTGCGTGCATGGAGGCTGCTAGTGGTTGATTCATGAATCTTGGATTGTATGGGTTCCAAGTACTGTGGAGAAGGTGATCTGCCATGGCGGGTGACTGCATTCCTGAGTCCATGGTTGTGTGGAAGATGAAGCTTAGAAGCTGTTGAAGATGATTAGGTGAAGGAAGGTGTATGAGTTGTAGAAGAGGTGGAAGAAGGTTGAATATGTCAGGTATCGGAACTGGAGGAAGGTATATATAGATAGTGGAAGATGTTGTGAGAGGAGGTGAACGTTGTGAAGTATAGGCGAAAGGCAGAGGGATGGAAGAAGTGGAAGGAGCTGAATGACTGAAGCAGAAATGATAGAAGAGCTTCAAGGTCTGAGAAGGTGAGTTGAAAGGTAATGATTGAGTCAATGATAGAGGCCGATCGGAGTGTGAAACTGTGGGTAGTCAGGATAGCTCAGCTAGTAGCTGCGGTGAAATGTGATTGCAACAGACACCTCCGATGCTTTGTGATTAGCTTCAAGAAGGAACGATCGGAACTTATTACTGAAGGCGTTAACACAGCTGTCTAGTCGTCATGCGAGTGACACTCTTGACCAGCGGTTGATGGAAGATTGTGTTTGTCGTTAGGAGCTCTGAGACAGCAAGAACGGTGAAGTGAGACTCAACGATAGAGCACCCAGCAAGAAGTCCCAGGTATGAGTACGGGAACTGACAATGTATGGTACGATATTTGAGAGATTGGTGAAGAGAAGAGGTAAAAAGGAAAAGAGAGCATTCGATCTGACCTACATTTTCGATATCGTAGTATTGCATTTTGAGATGAGAGACACACTTGACTTTGCTCGCACCAACATCATCATTTTCGATGCTCTTGTCCAGGCTGTTTTGATAGACTTCTTGAAATGAACAGGAGTGCCCTGCAATCCCCATGGGACAGCTTGTATCGTCCGACTACTTGCTTTCTATGGCGAAGTCGGTCGAGCGCGAGGTTGACGACATGCTCGACTCGAAATCGATACTTCTCCTCTGCACATTCCGGTTTGCAAGTTGGTGTCCGAGGTAGTCACATGTTGTAGTGGATATATAACAGAGTCGCGTGTTGCGTCGGCCAATCAACAAGCTATTTGCAATGAGCTGGTCCAGCGTATCAATCAATAAAGTCCTGAACTATAGATTTTGGCGAGGAAGGTTGGGGTTGGTAGCTCTCTCGGTAGTGCAGCTATGCAAGCATAGTTTGAGTTGGTTGAATGTTGCATCTGCTCTTCTAGGAAGCGAAGAACAGTGCAGCAACAATGGCGGCAAAAACTTCTCGAAGGTAAGGTGGGGCACAGTCAAGCTGCATATGTCAAAAGGAAGACTGCAGAGCTAGTTTTTGTCCCTGACGATGGACGTAGCGCTATGGCTGCACGCGTTTGTTCCCCGGAGAGCCAGCTCAGCGTAGCACAAAACGGCTGTCGTGGCATACTTAGAGTCGTCAATAGTTGATGTCCCCGAGAAGTAGGCTGCGATGTTATATCCTCTGGAGGATCAGACTCGGCCTCGCATTGGATCCAAGATTATCCTTCGATGTCAGATTGGCGCAACCCCACCTTGTTGCAGGTAGAACAGGGACAAAACTTAAGGGACCAACCAGTAGCGAGGAGCGCACGAGGGGCGATTATAACCGAGATGGTGAAATCGCAACGATGGGCGCATGTCTGCAGGAAGAGTCGCAAAGATGCAAGACCATGGACTGAGGTTCCTCAGGGCGCTTCAAGGCTTGCGGCACTGACCAACAGACGTCAAAGGTCGACTCGTGTTGGTGACAAGCATTATATCATATCTGACAGCGGCTGCCTGCACTTCAGGAGCAATCGAGGACAATGTCGGTCGAGATGGCTGGCAAGATGATGGCAGAATTATGAATAAGCAACATGATTGACCAGCCTCACGATTCAGAATGTTGGCTTCCATTCCATCCGGCTGGGGGCGATCATCTGTCTCCACCCACACACCGCGTCGCTTTCCGGTGAAGCTTCTGCGCCTCCATGCAACATGCGCCAGTTGAGGCCAAGGCACGCTGGATGTATTTCAGCCTCCTAATCCCTGTGTAACTTGAAGTAGGGATGCACTGCCTCCCTCCCCCAACAGCACCCGGTCGCTGTCCCCCGCATTGCCTGGAACTAGATTAGACCATGAACCCGCACAGTTGTACGACTTGGGTTCGAGAATAGTTCCTCGTACAAGTCTAGCCTGCCTTGGTTTCGTTGTTTGGATGACGGATACATGAGCGAGGGTGCCGCGGACTGTGAATGGTCAGCTCCGTCGTTATGCCACAGCTTTTCCCACTCGCCAGTAGTAGCAGCCATGGGCTTCAGCGAGACATGTCCAACTCTCGACGCGACCTACCCAGGCTTGACCCTTCGAGGAAACGCTCTTCTTCTGTCCTTCGAACTTTGCATAGGATTGGCGGCTGGCTGAAGAGAGACGAAGTCGATCCTGCTTTGCCTGATGATTCGTCACACCAGGACCCTCAAAAGCAAGCCTTGAATGACCACCACCTTGCGCCAGCACAAGAATCAGGAAACAATGGCTCAGTACAACAGGATGCAATGCTGGCGCCATCGAGGTCGCGGGGAAATAGCTTGCTCGGCCGTACCTTGTCCAAGTCTAAGAAGGTTGTTCCCGAACTGTCACGACAATTCACCACCAAAAGGCAGAATTCCGAAAAAAGAGAAAAGCTTCTAGCAATTGAACCCAGTGCTACAGAAAGAAGAGCGGTGAGCGCCGAACGGCGACCTCGAGCAATGAGTCCTGGACGCTATCATTCTCCATCACCATCTCGCTCAGCCCCAGATATCAGTACTCCAGGACATATGCGCTTGCCATTTGCCGACACCCATGCAGAAGGTTACTTCGGTACTAGAGCTCTCCCGCTCGGGGATGTCCAACATGACCACTTCTCCCAACCTCCTCCACCTCCTCCTCAAAACATACCGCCTGTGTTAGAGGCGGTTGACGAGCCTACATCTCTGGACGACCGTGATCTGCAAGCCGAGCTCGAATCGACGTGGATTCTCAACTTGAGCATGCACTTTCGAGATAAATCTGACCGTGAGAAATTCTTCGTTACCTACGCCCAACAACCGAACCGCTGGTGCAGGGTGACCGTATCTTGCGACTACAGAGACGCACCTCCTTCATCTCTCGAATCGGACCTGAAATCTCTCAAGTTCCAACGAGACAAGAACCAACGTATATATGAAGCTATCAGAGAGTCTTTGCCCGACATCGAGTTCTATGATACGGTCACAAATCTGAAGCTCGAGACAGAGGACGGACAGCTGCATGTCCATGTCACCGAGGACATCAATGAAGTCATAACATATCCATCGGTGGACTTCGTCGAAGAGGGCTGTCGCATGTACCGCGAAAGCGAGCTCGATTTCCAATCACACATGTCAGGGTTCGTTTACAAAGTCCGAGTCGGCAACCAGGTCTTGATCAAAAAAGAGATACCAGGTCCAGATACAATTGATGAATTCTTATACGAGATTGAAGTGCTTAACGAACTTCGCGGTTCGAAAGGTGTGATTGAATTTCATGGTTTGGTGGTCGATGATGAGGAAAGGACTATCAAAGGGTTGCTAATATCTTTCGCATCACTTGGTGCTCTCGTTGATGTCATATATGACGACAAGCTGAGCAGTTCGCTGCCGTGGCATCGCCGACAGAGATGGGCATATCAGATTGTTCATGGTCTTTCTGAGATTCACGAAGCTGGTTTCGTTCAAGGAGATTTTACCTTGTCCAACATTGTCATCAACTCTGAAGATGACGCCAAAATTATCGACATTAATCGTCGTGGCTGTCCGATTGGTTGGGAACCACCAGAGCTTCTTCGACTTGTTCGAAGAGGGCAGAAGGTTAGCATGTTCATCAACGTGAAGAGTGACATATTCCAGCTAGGAATGGTTCTTTGGGCTTTGGCGGAGCAAGACGATGAGCCTGAGCATGTTACAAGAACCAGCTCTGGAGGGATGCCTCGCATCACAGCACAGGATGTGCCGAATTGGTTCGAAGACATTATTGATGCATGCTTGAGCAATCAACCTAGAGATCGACCGAGCGCAAAAGAGCTGCTATCAATGTTTCCGCTCCATCCACGGGAGTATGAAAGCAGACGCCTCGCCCAAAGGAATTCTAATCACAGCCTTGCAAGTCACCAATCTCATGAAGAGTTCAACAATCCGACGTCTGCCGTTGACTGGAATGCAGTTGAAGAGTTCAAACGAGGCCAGCGGAAACCGACTGACTTTGCTCCCTCGTACCCTACCACAGATCCATATCAATTCATCAACGCAGCGACATCTACTGAGTACAGGATCGACAGCACTGGAAGCTATGTCATACCCCACCGAGGCAGAAGTCCGTCCGGCCATCGTCAAAGGTCTGCAGCTAGTAGCACTACCAGTCTATCTTTGAGCCAAGGCTTGCCAGCATGCGAGTACCTCTGCGAAGAGGATATCCCAGGCTTTGGATACGCTGGGGGTTCGCAAGACCGCCCGACAAACATCGTGCCAAAAAGGCCTTCAGTACCTGATGCTCCGCCATTTCAATTGGACTTCAACTCAGCCGAAGAAGCTGACAGCCAACATCAACGAACATGGAGGCGGGATTCAAAAAGCGATGAAGGCTCTCCACACCCTTCAAGACAGCAACGTGTTTTGTTTGGACCACCAGTACACCAAGACTCAGGGTTTGATGAGTACATGATTGATTTCATTGAGCATGGCCAACCATCAACACACCAAGCTCATCATCTGCCTCCATTACTCACAACTACCATCGAAACTCAGAATGATAGCGACCAGGAGACATCAGCAGCGACACAGCAGTCGCAGCTGCTTACAAGCCTTACAACCCTGCAATCACAGCCCACATCCGTGACACCATTCTCATGTCACCCGCCATCCACTTTCCCTTCTTTGTCATCAGACACCAGGACACAGAATCTAGACGCGAAGTCACGTAACTCAACAGGATCAGAATAATAACAAGTGACAGAGCTACCCAAGTAAGCCTACCGCAGGTCGGAAGGAAGATGTTTTTCTTTTGTTGTGGTCATGTAACGTCTCCTAGTGAGCAATCTTTGACAGCCTGTTTTGTTTGAGCATGAACTTTGCGAGCATGTTGGACATTGATTACCTCCTCCGAATGAGGAGCTGTTTCGAAAAGCAATCTTTCGGTGACAATGAGACTATGAAGGAATGATGCTGGCAGCAGGAGCTTGATCGAGTGAGGCGGTATTTGAAAGTATAATGGAAGTACAATGCTTTTCCATCTGGGTTGTCATGGGTATCTATTTTAATATGCCGTCTTCAATTTCATATGCTTCATCTCGTTCGTCTAGCTGCTTGCGCCGTACTTCTTCTTGTAGTCTTCCATAGCCTTGAGCTGTTCCTCAGTGGCCTGGCCCTTGACACCTTCAATGACATCGTCGAGAGTCAAGACAGCAAGAACAGGCACACCAGTCTCCTGGCGAACCTGGCCGATGGTGCTGGGTCTGTCAGAGCCGTCATCAGGCTTGCCCTCCTTCTCGCTCTGGCTGGGGGTCTTCTCTTGTCTGTCGAGGGCAACGATGATGCCAACGAGCTCGCCACCCTGGCTCTTGATAATGCTGATGGCCTCTCTGATGGCAGTGCCGGCAGTCATGACATCGTCAATGACAACAACCTTCTTGCCCTTGAGGCTCTCGCCAACCATCAGACCACCCTCGCCATGGTCCTTGACCTCCTTGCGGTTGTAAACGAAACCGAGGTCGCCATATTTTGCCTCGTCAATGCCAGCAAGCTTCTCGGAAGTGGTGGCGCAGAGGGGGATACCCTTGTAGGCAGGGCCGAAGAGGACGTCAAACTTGAACTCGGGGTGGGCGGAGCAATACTCGGCGATAGTACGAGCGTAGGCCTCGCTGATGCCGCGGATGAGCTTGCCCTTGGAGAACAGACCACAGTTGAAGAAGTAGGGCGAGATACGGCCGGACTTGAGGGTGAAGGAGCCAAAGGTCAGGATGTTGGACGAGAGGGTGAGCGAGATGAGGTCGCGCTTGTAGGCGGGGAGAGCTTCTGCGGAAGACATTGGTGGCGGCGGGGTAGCAAAAGTGGATAGCAAAGGAATGGTAAAAGGAGGGTTCAGATACAAATTAGCAACAGGCCAGGCTAGACGCGCGACTATCCACTGCGGCAAATGGTGAGCTGCAAGCAACGGTAAGATGTGACAGGACGAGCGGTGTGCCGGGAAAAAATTGAAAGATTGAAACGCAAAGCGGCGGCTGTTCCTCAGTGGTGCCCAAACGTTATCGATAGTACACCAAGCATACGCAGTGAGCGGCTATACAGAGGGAATAAGAGTCATATCGGCACGACTAGATTCAGTAAAAAGCACGGCGAGCAGTTCATTGAGCATATTATCACGTGTAAGTCGATAGCTGTGGCCAGGTTGAGACACCGCAAGTGAGAGATAGACAGATAGATTCTCGATTCGAGCAGTTTGCCTCCGCCACCGCAGTGCATAGCAAGCAAAAAAAAACGACAGTTGGCTCATCATCCGTTACATCATTTTTTCTACTGGCTCCGCTCGGTGGGCTCCCAACGAAGCAGCAAAAAAGTGAGAGAAAAAAACTAGCTTGGCGGGGCAACAGAAGCTAGACCCTTTGGCTCGCTTAGTCAGTGCGCCCTCTCACACACACTCAAAAAGGCCACCCCTCCCGCACCCTCTTCTCATCACCGTCTTCATACCACGGTTCGTCAAGCAATCGTATCTGGTAAGCTTTGACCTCCTCGAGCAGGCTCCACTTTGCTATTTCTTGGATCTGCTCTTCTTTTTCTCTCTTCCTCTTTTTCTAACCTCTCTTCAGAAAGTTCAACCGTACTTCACTCAATCTTCCATACACAACCGTCAACATGGGGTATGTCTTCGTCCATGGCGCTCTGCCATCCTCTTCTATGCTGTGTGCATCCATCTAACCTCCGGTTGCAGTAAGGAAAAGTCCCACATTAACGTCGTCGTTATCGGCCACGTCGACTCCGGTAAGTCGACCACCACCGGTCACTTGATCTACAAGTGCGGTGGTATCGACAAGCGTACCATCGAGAAGTTCGAGAAGGTAAGCCATCCTCTTCCTTCA